>JACEIK010001521.1:249023-271688 GCA_018107945.1 Datura stramonium | reverse complement strand
CATAACTTCATCTGGCGAGGTATGAATTGACTCATTGCTCTTATTATACTGACTCAAATAAGGTCAGGCTGCACCTGGTATGAGATAACCCTGTGACTGTATTCATATTAATTATCCTCCACTCCCTTGCAGACACGACCATCTCTTATATTGGATAACTCGGTTCCTGCTATTTCACCTTTTCTGGCCTGTCACTGGGGCTCTGCTTCTATAATTTAATGATATCTCCTGTCCTCTCGTACCATCTTATTGCATTTTCGTTAGATTCTGGGAGCAACGAACACATGCACCTTAGCTATGGTATGCTATTTGAAGTTCCGCCACCCTTGAAACGTGAGGTCAATATCCAAACCTTGTGACCTTGCTTGTTGTTATATTGAAGGCCCGTGACTGTCCGCTGGGTCTCATTTCCAAGCTGCACTAGATTAGAGTCTCCGTGTCGGCACTCCCTTATCTTCCCCTTAGGTGGCTTACCGCAACATTCTAGGCTACAACCTTACTATCTCTTAACTGTTAGCCCGAGGCTTGGTCCTCAATATGCGATATTCTATCAACCTGGAGGTGATTCTAATTTCCCCCCAAGTTTGATATCCGTGCTTTTCCTCCTTACCTTCCTTAGACTGATCTCTGGGGTTCATGGTACCTGCCTTACACTGTCAATAAGGTTACCGGCCAGGTCTCGGCCTATACTTCTCTGGCTTGCAGTCGGACCCATTTTATTCATATGACCTCCCTATCTTTCGATATCACAACTAAGATCATAACCATTATCTTGCAGGCATATCCTATCGTCATTAGCATGCTACGATGGATTCAGCCTTTTTTCTGACTTGAACTTGACTATTACTGGGAGTTTATCACTAATGGATTTCTAACGCACACTTCGAGTAAGCTGCTAGTCTTACCCGGTCTTCTGACTTTTTACTGTGAAGGTCTGGACAACTTACATAAACATTGGGGCTCTCTACCTTTTTCGAACACTTTCTGGAGCTAACAAATCCAACCTTCTTTACTTTTTACTCCGAGCAACATTGCCTTAATTCTTACGCCCTTTCTATTCTGGAAAAAAAACTATGAGGTAGGAATAGCCGTTTTATTACCGCAATGAAACGGGAATATGGAACTGTACAACATTCGAAAGGATGAAGGTGGGAATCTTGCATTTCCCTCTCTTTCTCACATCCCTCAGGTAATCTAATATTAACTGTCGTCTTAATCAGATCTTGTATATCCAATAGATAGGTCGACTCGTATATATGCTATGCTCCTGACTTCCTACTCTGAGGTTATAAAAATGAACTGGGGACGGTGCTGGTAGATGTATCACATTGGGAGGTTCCTAGTACCTCGGGAGAGTATTAGGGAGATCAAGGACGTCCACTCCTGTCCTTAGGCTGACTATCTCCCGATTATGGCATCTTAATGATACCTCCTCCTGCCGTTGTAGTTATCTTAAAACTGGATGGTTTCTGTCTTATATTAAACGTTACCCTAGACAGACATAACGAGCAAAACTTTGGGACTTAACCCTATACAACTTTGCTCTATAGCACGATCTGAGAGGAAGAAAGGGTAACCATCCTATCATGCCTTGCAGCCTCCTGCCTATAGTATGTGGGGCACAACACATCCATAGACAAGACTCTACTTAGCACAGCTTGCAGACTCCCAGGGATATGACCGGCTCTGATACCAAGTTTGTCACGTCCCGCCTTAGGAGGCATGATTGGCACCTGGTGCCCTACTAGAACTTGAACTGCTGAGCTGTTTGAGCCTAGGCACCTCTGGTGCTAGGCTGGCTCTAACTCTAGAAATCAAGAAAACAATGGGCTATATAGTGGCTGTAAATACAACCCCCAGCCAACAAGGCCTATAGCCACCTGTGAAAATAAACAGCTAACTGAGGCCCCACACGGTCAACACACATAATCTAGAACACATATGGCCCCACACAGCCGATATATCTAACCACAGGGAAATGATACAATCTGCAAGCCTCAAGGAGTAACAAGATGGTCGGGACAGGGCCCCGGCCTACTCATACTGTACAACAAAAGAAGTAAACCTTTGTCACACAAGCTCCGGAAGAAAGGAGTTGATGGCTCTATGAAGCTAACTGAAACTACAAGGGATCTGCTCCTCGTCTATCTGTACCTGCAGGCAAGTAATGCAATGCCCCGGGAAGGGCGTCAGTACAATATGTACCAAGTATGTAAAGCAATAACTGTAAATGACTGAAAGTAAGGAATAAAGCTGACCATAGCTAAAATAAAGGAAATGGACTGAAGCTGGCTGAAGTAATAAAATCAGGACTAAACATAACTATAATAAGAAGGGTAGGGGTCATACCTGACAAACGGAACGTCTTACTATCTAACTATCAGTAACTAAAGCAACATAACATGAACCTTACCTAGCCCCCATAAGCCGGAAGGTGCAATCAACACATAACAACCCACACGGGCCCCCATTAGCCCTAGTGAGTACACCTACATCTATTTACCCCTATCCAGGTCATACCCCACCACCTACTAGCTATAAGCATCCTACCAGTCCCCTGGGTATGCAGCTTGGGCCCGCTGGGCCCCTGACTATAGTTGTGCCTGAATCCAGAGGACTCCTAAAATCTACACCCCGGGCACAAGCGCTCGGCGGGGGTGTGTATAGGCCAACCATGGCAAAATATGAGGAGCTGGCTCCCCATCTTCGTCCCTTGCGGACGGCATTCCGCTCTTTAGAGCGACGTATCCTTGCCCTCTGACGGACGAGTCGACACAGCTATTAACCCTGGGGCGGTCACGAAAGCTACATAGGTAATCTAGCCCAAACAATGCAAATACAGGTCTCAACTAATAACAATAACTGCACACAATCACATACTCCTGACACGCTTTACAGAGGGTCATACTGAATTACTATACTGGAGAAACTAACAAATAAATCTATTTGTATAGCGAGAGCGTATCTAGCCTTCTTTGCCTCATGCTAATGCTACTCGCCTCTTGGATAATCTGTATGACTGTCTACAGGCACACCATGTGCACTTATTGGATCAGAGGATCCTAATAGTGATCATGATCTCTAATAATCTGGGCTGAATAGAGTGAGGTCTGAAGTGGTCTAACAATACTCTGAATGTCCTACTCGTACATCTGTAGCTCATGCATAACTGAAGAGTTTCGGACGGCTAACTACTTTATTCTTCTAATTAAACAACTGTAGAGCTGGGCTTGATCGAACTTGCTTCTAGGCTATTGGTCCCTGGTTCTCCATAGGGAGCTTACCGATCTCCTTAACTAGATAACCACTGTACTATCAGAGTGCTACTGACTCCTTAGGCCTTGTCTGAATCCACTCAGATCTATATTACTATTTTGGGCAATTCTCAGTCTCATGGGCAATTCTATATAGACTGGTCYGTCACTGGCTACTGATGTGGACCCCTCCTTGGGGTAYCCAYGGGTTTATCTGACTTGGACGACTAGGCTGGCTTGCTGGGCMTTCTACATGATAATCGTTAAATCGACTAAGACTGACAATCACTGATAAGGCTAAAGGGACGACATACGATCACTCAATACACTGGAGAACCCTGGTGTCGCTAACTCTGGAACATACCTATTCTGTCTCTATTTCCGGTTCTGGAACGTGCGATAACGTTAATGACCTCTAAGGATGTTTTCCTGCTAATACAGGCGCCAACTGGTCGTTAGACCGCCTAACTGCGCCCTTACTATTTAACCAACTGATTCATGCTACTAACTCTTACGAGCCTCTGAAGTCTAGGTATGGAAATAAACTTATAAGTCTACCATTACAGTAAAATGAGAACTAATAGAGTTTCCATAGCGCTCACAACGCGAATCACATTTAACCCGCTCCCTTTTAGCGAGGAGTCTTGCAGCACGATCTGAATAGGTTTTCTAGCAGCTAACCAGAATTTATGTAACGGTAATCCCTATTAGCAGCTACTCGCAACATATCTGATATTTATATATGTATATCAAAACAGCTAATTACAATATATCGAATTAGAATCTAATGGTAGAAACTATCTACAGCATCTGAGATCAATACGTCTATTTGAGAACATAAGTCGTAACACTGTACGACTAGGATACTTGCCGAGAGTTAAGCCTTACATACCTCGTTCGCCATTTACCGATTAACTGGCGAGGTTCGGCTGGTATTCCGATGTTCTTCCCAACTGTAATCACATTAACGAAAGAATAGAGTTATCTTCATTACTAAATTTAAAGAAAACCATAACTTTACATATATATACTGACTATTCTTCAACTTATCGAAGAACGATCGAAAACTCATAATTTTTCGGGAATCTAGAAGAGAGAAATACTTACTTTAAGCCTGGGATTGTATTAACACTAGTTTGGAGCAATTCCAATCACTTTGGCTCAGCGGGAGACGATTCCCCGGGAGAATTTCACAAAACTAACTCCGTAGAAATGCTCCCTGCAGCTTTATACTTCGATACCCGAAGTTAATTTGGAATTGGACGGCGTTTGACGGCGTAATCGGAAGAAAATTATATATTCCCTTCGTCCTCCCTCTTTTTCTGGTCGATCTATATGAGGAAATGACATAAGATTAAAGGGTGAGGCCTATATATACTTGCAGCAAAATACATAGCAACGTGGCACGTTGGCCAACACGTCATTTTGGCTCCGTGCCACGTTGGCTAACGCGGAGGTCCCAGCTCCGTGCCACTTTTCCCCTCTGGGCAGCGTGGTTCGGCCTCCTCTTGCGAAATTCCACTTGGCACTCGTTCGGCCTTCCCCCGGGCCCTTTCCTCGCACGTGAGGCATTCTAAAACTTCCAACCAACATGCGAATAGGCCAACTACATGCTAAAAACTTACGGGGTGTAACACACTTCCCTAGAATTGTCTCCAATTGATTACAACTCTAGCAATTTACACTCTATAGATGTAGTTAAATTTATCAATCTCAATTTGAATAGACTCTAATATTTCAATAATACATTAATTAGTACTAGATAGAGTCAGCTTAGCATAGTCTTTGTGGGATTCAAACCCAACTCCTCGTTGGATTCTATATTTTCTACGATCGTTTTCACTACCCGAGATTGGGAGTGGATCTAAATGACATCAACAAACATGAATGCAGCGCCCCAACTGGGGCATCAGTAAGGAAATGCACTGAGTAGGTAAGGCGAAAACTACAATAAGATATAGACTACAAATCCACAGATATATAGGATAACATTAGGAGATTCAAGAGAAATCAATAGAAACATGTTCACGAAATCAAATGAAGCAAACATAACTTACTTTGGCCACATAACTCTGGAAATACCAAAACAACAAACAAACGAACAACAAATGACACCTAGTTGATACAATTCACCTGTCACCACCTGCACCATACAGGACCATCCAACTGTCTTACTTGGTTCAACTCTACTACCCTCAACGACCTCAACATCTATAATTCCCATCTAGTCTCCACAGCTAGCCAAACATGCAACAATATAACTCAATACAATATATCAATTTACCATCAAAGCCTTGCCGAAATAACTCTCTATACTCAGGATATTCATATTCATAAGCATGTCGGAACTACTCTTATATGATGATTATCGACTCATACCCCAAGTCCTAACTGTGCCAGAACAACTCCCTACAATAGTTATCAATTCACACGACTTCACCATTAGGCTCACCCTGCAGCCAAAACAACTCTCGTGCTTTGGATGATTAATAAGCTTCAAGGCACCACACAAGTCATATAATATGTAAACAAGAATTACACAAAAAATACAAGTTCAAACAACCCACATCTGGCTATCCATTTCCACCAACCGACTACCATAACATAGTGTTATTCCATGCATTCACCCGTCAACCAACATGTCATAAATCAACCTAAGAATCACAATCCTATCGAGTATATCCCTAAGCTTCACAAAAATCATAAGAAACACTATATTCAACATAATCCAATTGATCAACCCCTATATGCCTAATCAAATCCATTCCCAACTCTACAACAAACAACCCAAACTCGTCGATAAGACGATTATCACTACTGACACACGTTTAGCGACCATATCGTCGCACCACTGACCCTAATCACTATCAAACCACCAACCACATGTACCAACCAATTCCTTGATATGCAAACGGACATAATACAAGTCTAAAAACTACAACTACTATCGACAAGTTCGACACTCAACTATCGAACACAGCCTCGTCACCAACACGAGTTATTCCCATACCGATCTTGCCTATCGTTACTCCATTTCGAGCTATCAACCAGCTCAAACACAAACCTTAGGCACACATACATACACATATAACACAATCATACAACCACAAGAAGACATCAAAGAGGATATAACGCTTATGATTTGCATGATTTAGCATAATTTGACTCGTCGACGTGCCTTTCAAGAACTCAAGTCTAAGATGATTTAAAGATCAATACAACCAGAAGCTAACAAAGACAAAAATAGCATGACATTTGGATTTCAAAAGGAGGCAATAACATATGATTATAACAATGACAACAATTCAACAGAAATTGTGCCGACAAGAGAGGAACGAGCCTTATATACCTCAACTTTAATGAACCTGACCTTGAAAAAGTTGTTACACCAACACACCTAGAATTCTAACATAAGGTAGGCCTCCAACCACCAAAAACAAGGCTACAAAGGTTCAACAACAAGACAACAAAATACGAACTTAATTGATATGCTACAGATTAATTGATACAAACTCTGTGACAATTACCTACCAAACTCCATAGATTCATAGACATGTTTTCTAACTAAGGATCAAGAAAGTAGAGAAATTAACAAGTTTATTCACCTAGAATAGCCACCGCTTCCATGAACATCCGACAAGAACACAAGCTACCTGATGAATTCAACGATCTAATCATGAAAACGGACTTGGATTATGTTTTATAGCACCAAATCTTTAGGAAACATTAAGAAACTATAGAGAATTAGGGTCTGCACCTCCTTAGAATCGATAAAAATGAATTAGGATTGCATAAACTAGCCAAGCATACCCTTATATATTGGGTTGTCAGATTGCATTACTACTGAGCGGGCCACATAGCGGTAAGCCAAAATTCTAGCATTTCGGATTTTTGTTCATTATTTAATTATTCGCATGCGGTCTCAACCCCGTACTTCCTTCAACATACAACACATAGTCATAAAATTGAGCTCATATATCCGGAACCTGATGAAATCGATCGAAATGCATGGGGTGTTATAGTTTACTATCAAATTAGCATGGGAGTATGTATGGCATAAGGAAGCTACCGATACTATCTTGAAGGAGATACAAGTGAAAGGTATACCTTTTAAGATAGCCTTCTTCATGTGGAGATTATGAAAATTCAAGAATCCTATGGATGATAGAATTAGAATATAAGGGTATTGTGAGATGTTAGAATTAGAATATAAGGTTATGATTTACCCTCTAAATGTTGGTGTTGCACCAACCCTAGATAGAAAACTATCTCACACCTATTCCTTGACTCACTCACAGCTAGGATTTAATGTTGAAGGACTACATCTAAGGGAGATAATCATGCTATGGTGGAATGACCTATAAAAATAGGGCATGAGACTATACTTTATATTTATCCCTAGCATAGTATTCTGGGAGTTATGAAAGAGACGGAACTACAATAAGCATGAGGGGCGAAAGATCACTACTCATAGAGTAATATATAAAGTGACACATACTTTACATATCTTGCTCAGCATCAGAAGACCTTCTATGTAGTTCTTAGTCAAGTGGCCATACATATTGAGAGTACTGGAGGAGTATACACCTAAGGTGAAGATCACTAAAGTGCTATGGAGTTCCCTCAAGACATATAAGTGAAGTACAACACAGATGAAGCTTTAAGAGGGAATCCAAGGAGAAGATCCTATGCAGTTTGTCTAAGAGATGAAAAAGGGGATCTATTATATACTGAAGTAGCAAAAACTAAGCAGTATACTAATATAGAAGCAGAAGACATGACTGTGTTAAAAGCTTGTAGACACTATCAACAAGCGCAACACAAAAGGGTAATTGTACAAATTGACTCAATGCTACTAAAGAATGTTATTGATGGTCAATGGAAACCACCATAGAGTTTTGCAATTTGGGTACAAGAAATTCAACAAATCATAGCAAATAGAGAGGCTAGAATTCAGCAAATAATGAGAGAGGGTAATAAACTAGCCGACTTGCTAGCTAATCAAGCATTCAATAAAGGCAACATACAGTGTCTAGGATTTCAATAATTAGACAAAGAAGGAAAAGGATTTTAAATGAGGATAAACCTTTTGTACCTACACTAGAGCCAAAATAAAAGCATAATGAAGAAGAGTTTCTTTTTACTACGGTACCAAAAAATTAGACAAAAGCATCATGAGATAAGAAAGGTACTACATAGAATTGTAGAAATAGATAAAAGAAGATACTTTATTACAACAGGATTGAATAAATCAAGTTTGAAAGCAGAAGATTCAAAGAGGGAAATCAACTAGATAAGAGTATGCAACCAGATCGGATTCTATTTTGAATGGAGAAGTTCGACCAGATAATGCAAAGACCATAAGCTCTCTTTTCTACATCCTCAAAGAAAGTGTAAGAGACTTATCCATTATACATAGAGAGATTGGATGAAACAAAAAGAAAGAGTCAGATACTTAGAGAAGAAGGAGGAAAAAGACTTACCACCATGAAACTTCAGGACGCAGTAAAGACCCACCAGAGCACAAATGAAGAAGATAGGGAAAGGAGAAACACAACTTTCCAAATCAAACCCTGAATGCCCAAATAAAGAAAACTCTTGAAGATTCCAGTGTCGACATCTACTAGAGAAATCTTAAAGGAACAACTCCACCCAGATCATAGAAAATGCAAAACTAACAGTAAGAAGGTCAGAGGCTATTCAAAGGAAATGGAGGTAGTAAAGAAAGAATCAACAAACAAATGGTACTTACTGAGGTTAGCTATACTTTGGGAACACACTTTTGAAGGAGAATCAAAGCTCCACACCATTAACGAGCAAGATCCAATGAGGAAATTAGATAGGAATCCATTAGCTTCCTTCTTGCTTCAGTTCAAGATCCTACAAAGAGATAAGAGACAATAATCGATTCATAGGATCATTTTTGTTTTTATTTTGCTTTGATGTTTTTGATTTTGCATTACATAGGCCAGTCACTTTAATTGAAAAAAAGTTTGCCATCATCCATTATTATGTAACGAGGAGTGCCAAAGCCATAGATGATATTTACTCTAACGAAGTTTGCAATGTTCTCCTTCTTTACTTCTTTAAGAGATACATCTTTGGCCCATTTTGATAAGTAATCAATTGCATCCAAGATATATAAGTGTCTACTAGAATATTTCGGCAACAGACCAACAACATTCGATCCCAAGAGCCAAATGGTCAAGATGTGATAGTTGGATGTAATATTTTGGGCACTTGATGTGCACTTGATGTATAAATTAACATGAAACAGGAAATCCTGCATCTTCGGGTATAGTCTAAGAATCCTTTTCACCATCATTAGCCAATAATGTCCCATTCTTTTTATGTGAAACTGGAGATTTGGTCTAGATTGATGTGATCCACATACTCCTAAATGTGCTTCATGCAAAACTTGGACTGCTTCTTCCTCCCCAAATATTGCAAGAGTACTCCCACAAATGATCTTCTATACAATGTATCTTGTAGTAAAGGAAGCAAGGTGCATGATAATGGATTTTAGTCCTTCTTCTTGGATTTTCTAGCAATATCCCATAATTTAAGTAGTCAATAATGGATTATCGCCAGTCTTCCTTCACAACTTCAACAATAATAATGAAATTCTCAATCTCATTTATTGTGCTTTCAGCTTTATTTGGAGGCAATATGACCCAATTTTGGTAGATAATAACTTGCACTTGATCTGGTAGAATTAGTGTTGAAGGTAGAGCAGTCAAGGTATTAAATTTCTTATTTTCCTTCCTTGATATGTTGGAGGGTTACATCTTCAATCCATCCTATCAACTTCTCTGAGTAACCATGATAGGGGTGTAGTTCAGGCTTCTTGACCTCATAGTTGTCCAAGATTTGATTGATCACCAACTGAGAGTCACCAAAGACTTACAATTATAATTTCTTCATGTCGATAACAATTTTAAGTCCAAGTGTTAAAGCTTGATATTCAACAACATTATTAGAGTAGCATTGTGTCAGAGTAAAGGTGTATGGTAGCACTTCTCCTTAGGGGGTGACAAATAACACACCAGCACCAACTTTTCTATGATGTGTGGCACCATCAAAGTTTTTCTTACATGGAGGTTTATTAGGAAGTTCATCGATTAGCTCTCAATCATCAAGTATCGGGTGATCTGCCAAGAAGTCTACAAATGTTTGCCCTTTTACAACTTACTGAGGGATGTACACAATCTCAAACTATTGAAACTGAAAGTACCACCTTGTTTCAATCATAGAGGACTAGTTTTGATATCAAAAACTTGATGGAATTTTCTCTGGGAATGAGATGAATAATACAAACTTGAAAGTAGTACTTCAACTTCTGAATTAAGAAGACTAGCGCCAAACACAACTTTTTAATTGATGAATAATTCAACTCATTTGGTGTCATCATTCTACTCAAGTAATAAAGAGAGTTTTCATTGCCTTCACTATTTTTCTTGCTCTAATAGCGCTCAACCAACCTTTCATTTGTTGAAATGTATAGTATTTATGGTTTTCAGGTACATAGGGTGCTAAAATTGGAGGGTTAATTAAATATGATTTGGTACTCTGAAGGCTTTACCACACACTTGGTCCTACTTGAAAGGAGCACTCTTCTTTATGAAATGACTGGTCGAAGCACCCTTTTTCATGAAATGACTGAACGGTTGGCATCTTCCATCTAGGTTTGAGATGAATCTCCTAAGATATGCTAGCTTTGCTAGTAGACTTCTTAATTCATGAATATTTCAAGGCTTGAGCATATTTAAAATTGTAGAAAATTCGACTTGATCAATTTCAATTCCTCGATGTCGCACAATGAAACTAAGGAACTTTCCAGAAGTAACTCTAAAGGTATGTTCAATGGATTTAATTTTAGTTGATATCTTCGGAGCAACTCGAACACCATTTTAAAGTCTTGCAAGTGGTCGTTCCTCTTTACTGACTTCACTACTAAGTCATCAACATAACATTCAAAACTTTTATGGAGAAAGACATCAAAGATATTTTGCGTAGCCCTTTGATATGTGGCACCAACATTCTTCAAACCAAAAGGCATCACCTTGTAGTAATAAATATCCTTAGGTGTATGAAATGCAGTGAGTTCTTCATCTTTTGGTGCCGTGTGAATTTGGTTATAGCCGAATGAACCATCCATGAATGACATTACCTTATAAACAATGGTAGCCTCAATCATCAACTCTAGGATAGGAATCGAAATTCATCCTTAGAGAATGCTTTGTTGAGATCCTTAAATTCAACACAAACTCAAATTTGGTCATTCTCCTTCCTTACAGGAATGATACTTGAAATCCCCATGAGGTATTTGACTTCACGAGTAAAGCCAGCTTCAATGAGTTTATTAACTTCATTCTTGATTAATGGGACCATATCTGATAGGGGTTTACCTAACTTCGATGGTTCATTGGGGTTGTATCCAGTCTTTGCAAATAACTTATAAGCATTTGGATCAAAATCTTCATTTGGGCACTGCATGGATTCTGAGCCATGAACTCTCCAAGTAGTTTTGAGGATAGGTTGATCAAGTCAATCCATCTGATAGGATGATCTAGCCCCTTTAGTATATTTTCTTAGGCGTCAGATTATTGACCTTACTCTTTTTTCACCTTTGGATCATAGCAGAGCATTTTCCTTTATTTGGAATAGAGTGCGGCTCCTCAATGCTAACTTTGACTTTTCCAACAGCCACATAGTCTCTTTTAGTTTCAAGGTCATCAATCTTGGCCATTGTGGTTTCATCGATTTTTACTTCCTTCACAATGTAATTCTCAACTTTTTATTGATTAAATATGACTTAACTTCAGTGAATGGATTATTATCAACAACTATTTTTCTTTCAGCAACGCCTTTTAGATATGTCAAACCGTGGTAGGAGGAGCACCGGACAATATTGTTCTTATGTATCCAAGGCCTATAATGCAACATATTATATGAAGTCTTTGTGTCGATCACATGAATCCATGAACTTGATTTCAAATCATCAATGTTTATATTCAATTTTTATAGCACTTATGGCCCTTTCCCCCCTTTATTGAATCTCTAAATCATCAATCGGCTTTCCAAAAGTTCTTTAGTTGAGATGATAAGTTCGTGCGAATAGAAAGAATGTTGACTCTGGATCCATCATCTATCAAGATTCTATTTATCCTCTTCTCTACAATATAACCCACTATGTACAAAGCACAGTGTTTCACCAAGTAGAAGATCATTATTTATGAACATAATTTTTGTTTCACATGTGTGTACCTCTTGGAAAGAAGATTCAATGAACTTTTCCGATAATGATAAAGGCGGTGTTGATAGGCTTCCATTCTTTTTTTATTCTTCGTTGGTATTGCAGCATGACATCTTGATGTTTTCTCAAGCAACCTTTGTGAAAAACTAACTTGTCATGAATTCCTCTAAAGTCACGGATGTCATGGTTTCTAGTGGTGATTCGTCTCCACTTTTACCTTTTTCCAATGCTCAACTAGTTTTTGCTTCCTTAGTTTTCTGATCATCCTCTTCCTAGTTAGTTATTTAGATGATTCTTTTTGTGGACTTTCTTTGTAGCATCTACACCTAGTCACCAGAAATCAACCTTCATCATTGGTTTCATCAACTAGGGTTTCATCTTGATCCAGTAGTCTTTCTTCTTCCTGCTCTTCAAAGTTGCATATCTGTAGCGGATTGAGAGAGACAAAGGTGATAGATATTTGATTAGAACTTTCCTTTTCATCATCAAGCATAGTCTTATTTTCATTAGCCAACTGCATAACTTTGTCCTTGAAGAGAAAACACTTCTCAAGAGGGTGATCCACACGCCGATGATATTTGCATTAGTTTGGTTGTTTATTCTTCAAGCTTCATTGGGTCGCTTCATCTATAGTAACTCAATGAGTTTTACCTCAAGTAGTTCATCAAAATCGAGTAAGGGGCATTCCCTTTCCTGCATCTCCTTCAAGGTCAATTTTCAATTTGGGTTTTCTTGAGAGGAAGTTGTTTTCACACTCTACTTCTTGATCGCCTTTGTAGTAAACTTCATAGGTGACACATTGAAGTTCATGGATTATTTGTTTTCACTCTTGGTTACAAACTTGTACCATCTCTTGGGTTCTTGCTCATCCTTTTCTTTGCGGGGGTCATAGACATGCATCATTTTATTTTCAGTGGAAGACAAGCTTAATTCATGTCATGAGCATGAGTAATTAGTTCTTAAAAAGACCTCGGATTAATTCCTTGCAATATGTAGAAAGTCTCCGGTGCATTCCTTGGATATACATCTCTATTCTAAAAGCTTCATTTAACCTATCTTTGTAGTTTAGACATGCATTTCTGCATCGATTGATGAATTCAATACTAGTTCATCCTTCCTATGGGGGGTATTTGTGAGTTCTACCGTGCACACAATATGCCTTGTGCTATAGAAGCAATTAAGGAACTCCTACTCCAGTTTCTCTCAATTATTAATAGAATTAGGCTAAAGGTCTGTGTACCAGTCAGACATTCAATTCCATTTGAGGGAGTAGATGAAATTCTAGAAAAAATAGTCTCCGTAAGTCCTAGAATTGTCACATGTTTTGACAAAATGTGCGACACATTGCTTTTTGATTTCCCTTGCTCTCAAATTGCTGAAATTTGGGATGTTGCTAATTGGACGACATTTTAAAGCTATCAATTATTGTAGTGTACGACTTTGCATACGTAAGAGAAAACTTGGCAGCAACATCATACTTGTCCTTGAAAGTCCTTTTGATGAACTCCTTTAGTCAGTCAAGTGGGGTGATCCCTTCAGAAGAAACTGGAATTTTCTTGGTGGGAGATGCTTGTTTTGCGGGAGCTTCATTCTCTTGAACTTCTGGATCCTTCCTAGGTGTATGACTAGATTTTCCCTCCACTAAGTCATCCATCTTATGTATCAATCAATCTGATCGTCTTGATTTTGTATATACTTGGTTAAGTCTTCAATTACCTCTATCAAATTTGTTAGTTGCTCCTCCATAGATGAAGTGCCAATTACCATTATTTACATGATTGTTGGGGATGTTGGAGAATAGCATGGATTTTCATGTAGGATGATCTTTGACTAGTTCACCTTATGCGGTTAAGTGGAGAGGGTCCATCGCTTGAAGTATCATCATCTTTCTTTGTAGCAGATTTCTTGGATTTAGAGAGGCCAAGTAGAGATAAAGTCTTTTCAATACTTTCAGCAACATTGTTTCCTTCCTCTGATGCATTTACAGAGGATCTTACTCCTTTTCAAAAACTAAAGTCGATGTGAATAACACTTAGAATGCTTGTTGTTCCAGCATGCTTTCTCTGCTTCTCGTAACGGGTCCAAAGCTTTCAAAGGTAACACCAAGGATGCTTTCTTTATTAGCAGAGAACTTGGAGTCACCAGGCTTAGAAGAAGTTGATTCAGAGTCCGTCTTCTTTAAATCCATTTTGGTATTCTTGGACTTTGATGGCTGAGAAAATGAGATGAGACGGTGGATTTGGTTCCATTGGATGTGCCAAAATTTGTAGATAATAAATTCATGTAGAGAAAAATACTAATGAAGAAAGAAAAATATCACAATAATTATAGTATTGTATTTCAAACATAATGAGTGTTACAATTTTCATGAGTCCTCTATTCTTCTTTTCAAAAATATATTTAAGGGCTTTTGAGCTTGATTAAAAACTTAGTGGATTCGATCTTAACTTATACTTAAATTCAAGGGCATAAAGTTTGATCTTGAATAGCGGTCTTGATCTTGACTTATATTTGAATTCAAGGTTTTAAAGCTTGTTCTTGAACTTTCGTCTTGATTTCAAAAACTTGTAGAGAAATACTTTAGTGCTCTAATGCTTTAAGCTTGTTGAGAAATCTAAGGCATTTGATCCACAAGCTCTCTCTGGCTTCTTGTTTGAATTCTAGTATCCTTTCATAAATTATGAGACTCTTATTTATAGGTTAGAATGAAAGGGTTGTGTCAAGAACGAACTTTTTTCGACCAATCAGATTGAAGTTGACATGATGATATTTGATTAATCAAAATATGTCACTTGTACACATGGCGCATTCCCATTGGTCTTTGATTTGACGAGGCATGTCATATCATTTTGACATGTGGACATAATCCTATTAACTTTTTTATTTGACTTGAAATGACACGTGACCAATTTGGGCCTTTAGGATAAAATGACATCTTAGGCTTAGTCATTTATGGTGTTCACAACTCTATGGATATTTCAGTTATTTTGACAACAAAAAATTGTTTAACAGCACCTAGCAAACACATTAACAATTTTTTTACAATTTGAGCACCTTTATCCAAACACATAATTACTTATTTACAAAACCAACCTCAACAGTTATTTTCAACTTTTAAGCACTTTTGCTTAAAAATTAGCTAATCCAAACAGGCTCTCTTACAAAACCAAACACGTTCTCCATATCTCATTTTTAATGCACCGAACCATATGTCCAGCAAAAAATGCATTGGCACTAGGTAACCGGATGCTTATTAATCTCAATAGCACAATCTTTATAGCCTCGCACAACTTCGTGCGAGAACCAAAGGACACTAAATAGAATATCTAAGGAGGAAGTGTCTCGAACATAAGGAGAGGGGAGAAGGTGGATGAAGAAGGGCAGATAGGCCGAGGGATAACAGTTGATAGATCCAATTTATCTCCGTTTTATTAATTTGTTCACTTTAAGGACCTAATATTGGCCATAAATATGGATAAACTGGATCAGCTAACCTAATATGAGAAATAGTGGAGAATAGTATAGCAAATTGGCATCATGACATGTGACCTTTATAAGCCTAGGCGACGCACATAGTCAGTTGAATAGCAATGTAATCTGGAATGCAGATCAACATATTCTATGAAGTAGCCAGTACTGCAAGCTACTTTCTTATTCTAGGACAGAAAGATGATCTATCTAATCACACACAAGAAATCAATAAAAGAACCTAGAGTACACAGATTTATCGCTGGACTTAATGTAAATCTACATTCCTGCTTGTCATAAATGTTAGCTTGACCTTGATATAAAAGAATCTACAATAGAAAGCAATGGTTAACAAAAGGGATCTAGTTAACTCTACATTACCCTAGTTTGCCTCCCAGACTTCTAAGTTCCCCCATTGCAGTAATGTACACCATTACTAACTGTGCCATTGTGTTTCATGTTTACTTGATTCAAGCCCCATATGCGAATAGTATGATCATCACTGGCAGATGCCAACATATGAGGATCTGCTGGGTTCCAGCTAACACAGTTGACTGTTCCAGAATGTCCAGCCAACGTCTCAATAAGCTCTCCTGAGCTTTTGTGCCATATATAAACCTGAAAATATGGGTAAACATGCAAGAGCATATCTCAATATGATAATGCATTGCAACACATTAAATAGATGGAAATCAAAGCAAGGATAATTTTAGAGGTCACAAGTCCCTCCGCTAATAATGGAATGGAAAGAGACCATGGGAATTAGAGACTTGGATTTCAGAATTGATGCAGAATCAGGATTTGAAAGTGAGCAATGAAACAGAAATACGCAAATTTTCCTAGAAGCTATTTCATACAAGATAAAGTATCTCACAGAACAATTCTGTGATTAGTGCCCAATGACAGGAACAAACAGCAAAAGTACCTTGTTGACATTGAAATCTCTATTTGTACTTTTCACTGGTAGCAACACTGAATTATACACAAAGGTTACATTCTAAGCACAAGTAATGGCGTCCGTTGCGTTTTGCACCCCTAACATATGTCCTCTTTTATGATATGCACCATCTTTTTTTCCATGGTTTGCACGCTAACCTCTTTATTTTCTTGCAAAATCATGAAACCACTTTTTAAGGAAATTTCCACAAGGGCAAAATTGGAATACAAATAATAAAAACAGAAATGGCACATGATTTAAAAAAAAGAGCTCAATCAATTGGGACAGATGAAGTGATTAATATGCACCGACCAACCTTCTTGTGAAGTACAACAATTAGGAAGCACCAAGAATACCTTTTTATTTGAAGAGTTATTGCTACTGTTACTAGCTCTTATTGTGTGTAGTAAGGGAGGAGGGCGGAACACGAAAGTAAAACAACTAGATCTTCTTTTATTTTCCTTTCTTAATGATCTCTTAAAATTGGTCTACGAAACAAGATCACATATGGGGTACGGTACAAATACTCATAATTTGGCAGACATTTTCCAAATCATTAAAGTGGAAGTTCAGATGAAGAAGATGAGCACACTGCTTAATAATTATTTGATCTTTTTTCTTCTTGTGCTACTCCTACAAACTGAAGTTGTTTCTCAGTTTCTGCTTCAACACGACCATGGCCATCATCATCAATCAATAATGGTTAGGGTGGCAAAGCCTCGATTTAAAGATGATGTGAAAACTTAATTTTGTGGCATTTCCTTTTTTATTATTTGTATTTCAATTTTTCCCTCATGGAAAATCTAAAAAAAGAAGTGGTTTCATGATTTTGTAAGAAAATAAAGATGTTAGGGTGCGGATCATAAATTAACAAGAAATAAGACAGGGTGCATATTGTTGACATCCAAACACATGTCACAAAAAAGGACATACGTTAGGGGTGCAAAACGCAACAAACACCAAATAATGCCCCATCTGTTCCAATTTTATGACATCATTTTTATTTCAGGATATTTTAGAATGTTTGACCCCAAATTTTTTTATCAACAAAAGACGAATAAATGTTAAGAGGGGATATGTACCCGGTTTGACCCCATACTATTCTATACAACTTTTATAACTTCCAAGATTTCAATTCAGTTTAACTAATCAAATTTCAAACTTTGAAGTGTTAATTTTTTAACTGTTACTTCTCAACCATTACACTAGAATTTTCTTCCACTGCCACTAATATAATAAAATCTTAACACTCAGTTTCCGATGAAACTTAGTTTTAAGATGAAACCCGATGGAAAGATACTGTTTGTCCCAAATTTTGAAGAACATGCCTAACAAAACTGATTGTTGTTCCCACCCTATACCTTCTAATAGGTTTTCACAAAGACGGATCATTTTTTTTGAGTAAAATTTTCACAAAGACAGATCTCCTCATTCAAAAATAGGCATTTTCTATTTGCTTTTATTCCTCGAGAAAAAAAAAAGCACCAGAGCACAAATTGGATCATTTTCGTCCCTGGGTCCATTTTACTTTTTCCTTCTGAAATGTGGGAGTTAGTAACAACGTAACCCTATTCCTAATAGATTGACCCCAAAATAGCATACCTGTCTCAGGTATTATTGGCAATTACTGTTTTTATTGGTGATCAGGTAAATCTGTAGTTTTCATTCATTTAGCATACTATTGACAGATACCTCTCTGATGTGCAAACTAGAAGTTTAATATTTAGAACATGAGGAATGTCATGGCGAATAAAGAAATATCTCACAAGTATATCAACAGATACAGATTATATTGGCAATGATTGTGTTTCTTGATTAATAAGAGGAGTACCTGTGCATCCTCACTTCCACTGGCAATAAATGCTTGATCCAGTCCGCCAAAGCAAGACCTTACAACAAAGCGTGAACGTTTATGTCCATTGTATTTGGATATGAGTTTCACAGTTCCCTCTATATCCCACAGATGGATTTCTTGATTCCAAAGGCTAACCAATAAATACTTATTGTCCGTGGACAATACAAATGAAGTTATTGTTTGATCCTCCTGAATTACTCTCTCTACTTTTGATTCCCATCCAAATAATAGTATCATATTATCTTTACAAACAGAGACTACATGCTTCCCATCACTAGTTATTCCCAAGTCCGATATTCTAATAGTCCGATGGCCTTTCAAACACTCCAACTCTTTCCCCTCCAGATCCCACATGCTAATGCTTTTGTCTGTAACACCGCATAATATCCTGTAGCCATCAGGAGCCCATCCACACGAGATCAAACCAAGACCATTTTTCTCATAAATATGTATACATTCGCCAGATTCAACATCCCAACATCTGACAACTTCCTCTACTCCACAGGTTAGAAGTTGATGGTCATCAGGGCTCCATGACATATAGGAGACAGGTTTCTGGTGACCTGAAAACCGGTGCTTCACGCATAACATACCATCCAATTTCACCTACAAAGAACAGAAAGCTGAGAGCTGAAAATGATCACTAAACTTATGTTTATCACAATACTCTCCTAATAAGTTCCAATTATAAATAATACTATCACATTTTCAGACAGCTTTGTATTCTCTTATTCCCAGTGCTTCCTGCCTGAACCCAAAAGCAGCTCCCAGAAAAAATTAAAATCAGTTCTTTCAAGCTGTTACCAAATATGAAGCAACGCAAGGAGGAGAATGATCCTTGCATATCGTACATATCAAAAACTAACTCTATTATGTCCATAAAAGCACCACAAGAACGCATGATCACACCACATGACAAACCAAATAGAGCGAATACAAGTAGCAACTACAAGAGAGCTGCTGGAATGTTGGAATAACACTACTGGAAATGTTGGACAGAAAAAAAAAAGTGGACAAACAATACCTCTCCGCATGTAGTGGACTGTGTGGAAGGAAAGAAACAAAGAAACACAAGACATTTTAAAGGAACCTACAACCCTTCTTTAATTTTTGGAACCTACAACAGTACAGAAAATTAAGATGAACTGTCTCTTCTTTTATTTTTGGTGTAAGAAGAACTCCTAGATGATGCTGAATTATGTTGCTCGGACTCTTCAAAAATGCGGACAGGTGCTTGTCGGATCCTCCAAAAGTAGAATATTTTTCGAGAACCCGAAACGGGTGCAGCAGCATTTCTGGAGAGTCCTCAGCAACATAGATGCTGAATCTTTAATAGAAATTATAGAATCATTGTAAGAAGAACAAGGAGCTTTTTTTTGCCTTCTTTTGGAATGTAAATATGATCTGCATATCCTCAGTGCAACTGATATATAATATATGTTACCTTTCTCAACAAAAAAAAAAAAAAAATTACCAACTCTTTTTACGAGTACACAGATTAGTGCTGATTTCCATGTACAAAGCTGGATATCTTTAAACAGCATCAGTATTATAGCTCGACCAGTGATAAGATTTTATAAATGTAGATAAATATAGAAAAAAGATAAAAATCAAAAATTAATACTACTTAGGTTTCTTTTCTTTTTTTTGTTTGAGACAATCAAGTTGCACTAAGATTACTTGAAATCTATGTTTCAAGAAAGAAAAAAACACAATGAGATAATTTGTCACTTTACCATAAAAAGATTAAGCGCAGGATATACTTGTAGGTTTCTCTATTCAAATGACCAAATAGTAGACACCCTTACAATATCTGTGCTAAGATTGACGAATAATCAAAGCATGAATAGTTTCACTAGATTATTTCCTAAAGCTTAGGAGTCCCTTAACTGTGACTTGGATCAGGAAGAAGTTATTCACACTAGTAAAGAAGATTCTAACTGTAATTATGTATGTTTTCATATTTAGGGCATTTGTGAACTATATTTTATCCCCATAGCTTGAACAAATAATCAGGTAAAGATATTTCCCAAAACCTCTACTGTCTTCTATTTCACAGTCCTCAAATACTAATTCGTCAATAGAAATGTAAAAGCCACAGNGTGATTAATGATCTAATAAGGATATATCACAATAGAGGATACGACAAGCAATCTTCAAGAGGACACTTACTTCCCATATAATCACCAAACAATCAGCAGCTGATGAGGCTAAGTATTTTCCATCATGGGAGAACTGCAAGAACCATACTTCATCACTGTGATCTTGTAATATCTGGTGCATTAATCAAAGAAGAAACAATTAGACATCCAAGTATTAACAATATTATATCTGCAGAAATAAACTCGTGTTACACCACATGTCAGTGAAATTTCAGAAGTATTCATAAGCATGGAAAATGATGTTTTTTTGGATAAAGGAGAAGGAAGAGAATAGGTTATCGGAAAAGCATATATTGATGCATATAGCTAGTAAATGAGAGAAAAAGAAAAGCCAATGAAGTTCACAGTTAATGAGAGCATAAAATTTTCCTGACTTCACATCCACCTCCCCTCTCTCTCCTATCAGTTCAATCACTGTGTGGTTGGTCACATTGGCTGGTCTTGGTCTAATTAGGGGGGATGGGTAGTATAAATAGAACCAACAAACCCAAAAAAGCTGAATGAGAATAGTGGAACTCTCATTAAGGCCTCATTTGTTTGCACTTAAAAAGAATCTTAATCATTTAAGTTTGTTTTTCATATTTAAATCTTAATTACAGTCAAACCTCTCTATAGTGGCAGCGTTTGTCTAAAAATTTTATAGCTGCTATAGTGAGGTGCTGATATATGTATACTGACATTTGACGTTTAGATCTCATTTAACTATTATAAACAAAAAATATGCAAATATCTAGTTTAATGATTTTGTGCACCAAGAAGAAGAAATATATTTGTTAATCATTTTAACCAAAAAAATAGAAAGTGTATGAATGTGAAAAACCAAAATCTTTCCTCATGAAGTTACGACCATAACTGGTGGATACTGTTTTAATATAATGTTTTCCTTTTAGATATTTGTATTTGAAATTTACTATGTGCATGACATTAATGATGATTATCATAAATATTTCAATATTTATTTGCACATAATATATTTCTTATAGAATATTATTACAAAATATTTGAGAATGGCTATTATAGAGGAGTAATTTTACAAAGAGTGTACCGCTATAATGAATGTCATTGTTGTTATAGGTAGAATGCTGTTATAGAGAAGTAAAATATAACATGAAAAATTGGTTCTGGAGAAAATCAAGTCGTTATAGTGAAATGTTGTTATAACGAATGGTTGTTATAGAGAAGTTTGACTGTACTAAGTGTGTTTATTTTGTAAATTTTACAATCACTTAACAGGTGTGAATAGATTTGATTGATTAAATTCTATAACAAAATCTTAATAACATTAACATGTCTATTCAAATTTCTACAAATTTGGCAGTTCTCTACTGCTCCATCCACTTTCACCACAATCGACCCACCGTAACCAACTACCACCCACCACAACCACCGACCTCAGCCACAACCGTCAATCAACACAGTCATCTAGCACTAACACTAGCCATCATTTTCAATTGTTGCCACCAACCGTCATTACCACAACATCCACCAATTACTATCGATAATCACCACCATAAATCACCACTATATATCATCAACCACTGTCATCATTCACCGCCATTCGCTATCCACCGCACTTATTAGTTGGCACCACTAACTACCACCATCATTAACCACTATTGCCACTCATCATCACCACCTACCCACAACCAACATCATCCAATCGGCACCTATAATCACCACTACTACCAACTACCATATAATTTTTTTTTTAAATCTGGTAACATAACCAACAT
>JACEIK010001521.1:210740-248418 GCA_018107945.1 Datura stramonium | reverse complement strand
AGAGGGACATAAAGGAGTTTTTTTTAACCAAGAAAAAAAAAAAAGGGTGTGTCAGACGTACAAAAATTGTATAAAACATCCAACACACAATTATGTCCCTGACAGACAGAATTTGGACAACACATGGATAGACACCTTAACTTGGCCTCATCTGGAATGTAAACACCCAAACTTTAATAATGCACATCTAGACACCTCAACTTGGTTGAAGTTGGCCCCGTAAACACACCCATCCTATATGGCATTTCACATGAGTTACATGGCATCCTACATGTTATTTCACGCGTGTTTATAGGGCCAACTTAAATCAAGTTGAGGCGTCAAGATGTGCATTCTCAAAGTTAGGGTATTTACTTGCCAGTTGAGACCAAGTTAAGGTGTCTATCTATGTATTATGCTATTTGGATACTTCGAAAGACTTGCTTAACAAATTCGATGAAGCACAACCCTATTGTTTTTCAATAAGAGAGCATGTTTCACATATATCTGCATCATTTTTCAAGGATGCCATGTGCCAACACGTAATACTATTTAGAGTCGGATGAAAATTTAAACTCTAAAAGATGGACACTAGTTGAGTAAAAGAAGAGAAATAATAAAAAGAGAGAAAATTATGGAATGAAGTATAGGATAGAACAGAATAGAGCTTGTATTGTTAATAGAAAAAAGTGGTAATCAATTTTGGGGTCGTCTTCAAGAAAGTTTTGTTTCAGTACATACTGCTTAGTTCATGAGAGAATTGGCATGTTCCAAGATTTCTCCATATTTATTTTTAAAGTGCACTGGATCAAACTATCATATCCATCTCTCTTCCTACTCCTACTATTCCTGTCCATGAGACTATTTTTTGCGTTTGCTCAAGACAACATCTGTCAAATCCTCCTTTTATGATTTCCAGAGTTCTCATTATTTAGACACCTCCTAGCTTGTCTGGGTTGCTTACATCTTCCTTTTCCTTTATTTTATTCTTTGGTTAAGGTAAATAATTTTATTGATATTGGAATACAACCCATGTATACAAGCAGTATATCAAAAAACAGAGAACCTAAATCAAAACATGATTCTCTACAAAGATCACCCCATCATCGATACAAATAGGGACTTGTGGGTGCACCAAAAGAAACTAAAAACATGAGGATACACCTCAAATTACAGTTTCAACTCCTTCAAAAGCTCTCCTATTCTTCCCTTCCAAAATCACCCAGACAAGGGCTAAAAGGATAACAATACATCCCATTCCCTAGGTTTCTCTCTCTTTTCTAAAAGCCTGTGTACAGCTCCCCTCTACTGTACTTGGCATTACCCACTGTACTCCGAACCAATTCGACAATCTATCACAAAATGCTACCACATGATAATGAAAGAGGGATGACTTGCATCTTCTCCTGCACGCCTACACATAAAGTACCAACTACCATGTGTAATTCCTTTACTTACATCTCAACATCTCAAGTTTTTAAGTCACTCACTACTCACTGCGGCTTAATTAGTGACATACATTATGCAGGGATGCTTGAAAGTATACTCTTAACTAGTATTTCCTTCCTCTTTTTGAAGTGTACCTCTTTTGCCACCCTGCAATTCATTTCTCAACTCTTTCAATCACCGAGTTCAATACTGTGATACCCTTTCGAGGCAATAATGGAAAATCTATTGAAGTGCTCAGCTACAAAGCTACTTGAATAAGTTTAGAGCAATCTGGAACATCAAGCCACTAAGGCAGTTTTAGATGAAGTTCATCTTGCAGGTATCTAGAGCGAATGGTTATTCAATGTTGATATTCTTTCTGTAATCTAGACTCAGATTATGACTGTGATACGAGCAACAGCAACTACCAGAACTTGGCAATACAAGAACTAGATAAGAATGAATCCCAGAACCTTGCTAACAAGGTAAATAGTTCAAACACAACTGAAAGAATCATAAAACTATTCCACTATCAAGATCTTCAACAATATAGTTGGACAACCCAACAATTTACTAGGTACACTGTACACTAAAGAGCTATGCATATTTTATAACTATCACCACCCTTATAAAACCCTAATTTCAGATAGAAAATTAGCCGACATACTCCTTATTTGCACCTACAATTGAATAATCTAACATTTAAACACATGAGGATAGCTCCCAAGTGTTACAGCAAAAGCCCTCAAGCCCTTCATATGCAGCTTTAAGACACCTTTGACAAGAATAACTCTAGAATATAGAGCATGTTAAAGAATTATCTTTAACTTAAAAGACACAAGGTACGACTCAACCAATGGTTTGACGCTTTCCACTACCAGATTGAATTCTACATAACAGACATAATAACGAAGTAACAATCTTTTAAATTAACACAATATGAATTTAAGGTATAAGCTTGAACAATACTTGCCAGTATGAAAGTTATCATCTGTATATATAACGACAAATGGATCGAAGTGTTAAGGGATTAAATGGTGCATTAAACATTTCTAACAATAAATGTTGGAATGATAAAGCTTGAACAGGTAGAAAGTATCAAGAGTAATGCAATCTAACCTGCAAAGTTTGAGATGGAATTTGATCTCTTCCACATTGATGATCAGTGAGCAAAGACATCTCAGCTACCAAAGAGTTGTGAAACCTACAAGCATCTAGTTGCAAGTCAAGAGCCTGTTCGACGAGATGTACCAATCTTTGTTCAGGAATTATGACTGTGGGGGGTAGCAATTTTTGCAATTCTTCAAGGAGATTTGTTCGTGACTTTGCTCTCACAACATCTTCACCTGACATCCCAGCAAGAACGTGCTGTGAAGGTGATAAAATGCACAAAGAAAGCTCACGGACTCTATCATTATTTATGAAAAGAGGTCCAATCTCAGTCCTCAATGTCTTTAAAGCACCCATGACATTTTTTCCATCCAACAATTCAAAGAACTTCTGTTCCAATATCACAAATGATGCCAATTTAACAATTTTTTCATCCGTTAGACCAATTTCATGTAATGTGGCTACACTTTCATCCCATTTACCATCAAGGATTTGTTGCATAAATAACTTTACTGCAGCAGATTGCAAAGGTATCCCAGATTCTTCTTCTAGACGTGCCCCAGCTTTGTTATAACCAAGAGAATATAATGCCTCTGCTATGATCCGCACAAATTCAACTTTCTTAACAACCCCTTTTGTACCAACGACCTCATCGGCCCCTTGACAAACCAGGGGGCGAGCCATCAAGTCATTCAGCGAGCAACTAGCAGGATCTCTCAGAAATGTACTCTTTGAAAGATTTCCTGATTTTCCGGAGGATATTTTCACACGTTTGGATGGTGGTTCATCATCCTCTGCACGTCCCATAAATATATATCTCAACCCATATATAACAACAGGGGGGAAACAGAACTTCAAGTTGAAAGGGTAATCTAAGTCCTTCAATGATGAAAACCAGCACCCTACATAATACCACAAAGGGAAATAACTTCCAAATAAAAATTAAAATATTAAAAATAAAACAGCTAAAATAGAAAGAACAACCAGGCAGAGGATTCGATGGCTAAAAACTTCAAAGATAAGAAAAATGATAATAGAAAGACAGATGAGTCATAAAACCATGACTAACCATAAATTATGTTCAATCTATTATATACTAGTTATTTTGAAGATTCTCAACATAACCACATGTGTTGCCAATTCAGAGAGAAAACAGGCTTCTCACCATCCCCTACCACCGCAAAAAAACAGAAATTTTCAAATTACAAAGAATTGCTAAATAAAATTCGAGTAAAAGACTATCTTGGGAAGTGATATGAGAACCTGGAGTTGCATCTAACAGAAAGTGAATTTTCTTGCTTAAAACAAACCAAGAGAATATCCCCTTTGTATATAAAAAACTTCAGAAATGGAATCCACAAACGAGGTTAAGCGCATGGGCCTCTTAATTGAACAAGAGTGTGAGAGTGAGGCAGAGGAAGAGAGTGGGGAGGAGCCTGACTTAAAAGCTGAATCAACAGGTATCCTAAATCAGACAATCAGATTCAGTACAAATTATTTTCCAAAATATAATAATATAACTTCATGTTCCTGTTTGTTTCCTTTATCAGTATTGTTGAGTTACAAGCCATATGATCTCAGAGCAATACAGTATAAAAATAAATGCAAATAAAAACCCTCAAATCCTACCTAAAAGAGATTGTGCAGTGGTGTAATCCATGAAGACACATAATCATACATTACTAAGCGCGGCTATTAAAATTTCCTCCTCCTCTATATCTTCTCAGTATAGGTAATCAATGCCTAAGGTTGTGTAAATATAATGCACAATTCTCTCTATATGATAAGCTCTTGATGTTGAATGTCTAACAAAAGCAAGCATGCAAAGTACATTTAGTCACTACCAACTTGGTAGCTCCATCTATAATTGCCTGTCCACTTAGAATTTAACCCACCATTGCAAAATGACTTGATGCTATAAATACTAAGAGTGAAGCTGGAGTTATCAACACAATCTCACATTATTAGAGGGTAAATCCTCGCAAGCGTTGACAAGTATCCTGCAATGCTATATACCTCAAGTGATACCTACTTCCCACACAAAATCAGCATCCATAGAAATAGCTTGGAGTAACAAACTTCTTGTTACGACATATGACCATGATAGTGATAAGCCGTTAGACCCTTAAGCGTAAGTGACCTTATTCATACTTTTTAAATTTCCAATTGCGTTATCAAAGAGAAAATGATTGAAAAGATGGAATCAATAAACAATATCGGATTTGAAACTAGTTGAAGTCGACTATATACAACAACATACCCAGTGTAATCCCACAAGTGGGTCTAGGGGGTAGGATTTACGTAGTCTTACCCCAACCTTTGTGGGGTAGAGAGGCTCAACAGAAAAAGAATTTGAAGCATGATAGCAAAATAGCAAGATACAAATCAAATGAAATAACAGACAATAATACGCATAGATGAAAAAGAAACAAAATGCGACAACACTCAGCTACCTACTAACCTTCTAGATTAATCCTCAACCTCCACATCTTCCTATATAGGGTCATGTCCTTAATAAGTTGGAGTTGTGTCATGTCTTGTCTAATTAACGCCCCCAGTTCTTCTTGGGCCTATCTCTACCTCTCGTGACTCCTTTTACTGCCAACTTCTCACACCTTCTCACTAGGACATTCACGTATCTCCTCTTCACATGTTCGAACCATCTTAGCCTTGCTTCCCTCGTCTTATCCGCCACAGGGGCCACTTCCACTTTGGTCCATATAACTTCGTTCCTAGTCATATATCGCTGAGTGTGCTCACACATCCATATAAGCATTCTCATTTCCGCTACATTCATCTTTTGAATGTGAGAGTACTTGACTGGTCAGCACTCTTCCCTATACAACAAGGTCGATCTAACCACCACTCTGTAAAATTTACCTTTGAAGCATTTGTGACCCATGCGATATGACACATTCTTATCGCATGGTACCCCAAAGGTGAGCCTCCATTTCACCCACCTGCTTCAATATAATGGGCGACATCATCATCATTTCCCCATCTCCTTGACCCAAGATACTTAAAACTTTCTTTTTTGGGTATGACTTGATCATCGATCTTCACTTCCACCTCCACCTAATGTGTCACGTTCCTGAACTTGCACTAAGTACTTTGTTTTAGTCCTGCTTAATCTGAAACCTTTAGACTCTGGGCCTGTCGACAAACTTCGAGCCTATCATTAACTCCACCGCACATCTCGTCAATCAGTACTATATTATGTCATCTGCAAATAACATACACCACAGCACCTCCCGTTGAATATGTCGGGTCAATTCGTCCATCACTAAGGCAAATAGGAACGGGCTAAAGGTTGATTCTTGGTGCAACCACACTGTGACCGGGAAGTGTTTTGAATACCACCCATTTTTCTAACTCGGGTCTTGGCTCCATTATACATGTCTTTAAGTATCTTAATGTACGCCACGGGTACACCTCCAGAGTCAAAACATCTGTCAACTATATGAATCCTCTATATCCATTTTCATTCCAACATACATAATTTGTTTATTTAAAGAAAACTTAGGCATTCTCTAAGGCTAGAGATTCTCCTAATCTCAAATACTGACCTACAAGTCTCTAACACGAAAATCCAGTACAACAACAAAGATTAAGTTATTGCTTCATTAAACTTAGTCGTCCTACGAATAAAAAAGGGCAACACATGGTAGATTCTGTTTTCGTTAAGGGATTCACATTTTGTCACAACAGTCCCAAAGTTCAACATGCATAAAAATAATATAAGTTCCTAAAAGCATAATCCACTTAGTTAACAAGCAGATTGTGGGGTTCACCCAAAGCCCCCTATCAGAATGAAATGAATTGCACACAATCCTTAAATAGCATCAAATAAATCCATAAAACAGGAAAAGATTCAAAATTCAGGTGTGGCAAATAGCAATCCAACTCCTAAAAGCCCCATTTCTGTAAAAAGTAAAAGACAGAAAGAGAACTATAAAATTACCACAAAAGAGTATCAAGAAATGTGCATAGAATCTACAGTATCTAACGTTTCAGATCAAAATGAATGGATAAATCCAAAAGGAAGAGATAATAGTATTATTTTCTCTTCTTAGTCGGTAAGCAATCAGTGGTTGATGGACAAACTGAGGAATAGACACAAATGACGATAGCCAAAGAGAAGTATGATGTTAAGGTTTGAGAGGCATGATATGTAAAGATTGGGTCTTCGTTAATGGCGGTTCCGTGGAGGGGCAGATGTGAAGAGGTGGAGAAAGGGTTCGGTTTGTATTTATGTCCTTGCGTGCTCTAGAACACCTTGAGGGGAAAGGTTAATCTTAAAGGTGAAATGTTTTCTAAGGAGTAACCATTAATCAATGCAAATACACTTTTTTATACATAAAATTCTCATTTAATGTTGAGGGGTGATGATGATGTATTTATGATCACTACATTGATGTATTGAATATTATTGAGCTTAATCAACCCTTTAAGGTTGCGAAGGTATTTTATTTAAACAGTCAAATTAAATCATGTTTCAATTGAACATATCAATTCCTAATAAAGTATTTTAGTTATACATTTTTTATTTAAATTTGTGAAAATTTTTTTTGTGTGTTTTCATTCATCTATTAGATAGTTAAGTCAATCACATAAAATATGTCATCTCATTTAATTATAAGCATCAACCTCAAGTAGAAAATACATGAATTTTTTTTACGGCTTATTGAGGTAAATGTATATAATTAATGAGACATATTTTATGTAATTAACTTAACTACCTAATAGACAAATAAATACACATGCAAAAGTTTTTTTCAAAAGCGTTTAATTGAAACACTTTATTAGGAGTTGAGGTATTCAATTAAAATATGGCTTTGTTTGAGTATCCGAATGAAATATCCTGAAATATTTAAAAAAATTGGCTATGTATTAAGCCACATCATTATGTTTCCTAGTGTAAATGAGGCCATTGGGGTCATATGATATAGTTATTATATATGGTGCAATGTGTGGTGATATTGGTGTGTTCTCTTGGTCCGTTGACAAGTTATAAAATTTATGATAGTTTTATTTATAAATAAAATTCTGCCAATATCTTTTGATATTTTTTAGAGTTGAGTAAAATTTTGAGAACCTAAAGAGTTGTCAAGTAGCGAGAAATGCCTAAGGAGTTGATTTAGGATTTAAGAACGACTATGCCTCGAAATTTGGGAACTAATATTTCTAAGTGGGTAAGAATGTAAAGCCCCATAAACTTTTGTAGTCAATTCGAGTTTAAAAGACAATAATTAAGATATACTTTGATATAGGGGACCGACACAAGGACGTACGAAAAATTTGAACATGGTATTGAGAGAACAAAGAGTCATAGAAGTGATTTAGCATCTAATGAAATCCTTAGGGTAAAAAAAAATTAGAAAGTATGTAACAAACTAAAGTTTCAAATAGGCTAATACAAGGTGTAAGTTCAAACGAGCACAACACCAAAGATATAAAGGATTTTAATGTGAGTTGTGTATAAAATTACAGCCTTTTGAGTATAATTTCCAATGCCCGGACCATTCTTCATTTGGATATTTCTACAAAAAGTTATCTATGTTTTACAAAAGTATGGTTTACATAGGAATAAGTTTAGTGCGCATCATACAAAAATGTAGACTGCACAATATTGTGTGAGTCTCCACTTTTGGCTAGCAACCTAGGTCTTGCACTAGAGCAAAGTGTGAAGGGCATAAAAAGAAGTGTGGAGGCAAAATGTCAAAAAGTACGGCCACATAATTTTGTGTGAGTTAGCATTTTGGTTGAATTTTCACTAGATCAAAGTATGGAGGCAGAATACAAAAAGTGTGGCATGTAATTGATGCTTATAAAGTTTTCAAAACAAAAGTGGAGAAACAAATTGAAACTTAGATCAAAATTATAAATCCGATAAAGGTAGAGAATATTATGATAGATATAAAGATAAGGTATAAGTTAAGGGTCAATTTGTTGAGTTCCTAGAAAGTGAAGGTATAATTGTTTAATATATCATAACAGGAATACCATAAAAAAATATGTGGTAGAAAGAAAGAATCAAACATTAATGGACATGGTAAGAAGCGTAATTAGCAGATTAAATTTACCTTTATCCTTATAGAGTGAAGCCTTAAAAATCATATATAAGATTGTACCCAAGGCACCATTTAAGTTATACAAAGGGTGGAATTTAGTTTAAGCCATTTATACATTTGGAGATGTCCAACTGTGAGAGTTTATAACCCGCGGTTAAAAGGTTAGATGAAAAATAAAAAGTGATTTATTAATCTACTATACAGTTAACTCTAAAGGATTTAGATTCTATTATCTTGCCATACTCCTAAAATAAATGAGGCTGAAAATATTAAATTTCTTGAAGAACATGAAGTAAGTGGGAGTGGTTTGACATATCAAAGGGTGAAATTTAGTTGAAACAAAGAAACAATCTGTATTACCTTTATACACTAAAAACTTGAATGTTGATCAGCTAAAATTCTCATAAGTTATCAAAGTAAACAAGTTCAAGGTCCACAACCATCATTTGAGGAGCCATGTGATGATCAACCCACTTTATCTGAACCAATTAAGGTGCGTCTCAACTAATGTGAGTAAGAAAAACCTCAAGAATTCAAAAATTAATAATTAATAGTAACTATGTTGTATATTTCTAAGAGTCAAACTATGATATTGGACTAAAAAATGATTCATACTTTGTTTTACAAATTATGAATGGATAAAACTCCACACTTTGATATGATTTCATGAAAGAAGAATTGAAATTTATGACCAAAATTAAAGTCTAAAACCTCATTGAATTATCAAAGTAGCCTCTATTATAGAATCCAAATAGGTTTTTTAAATTAAAAGAGGCTCATCTGATAACATTAAACGATATAAAGGCAGGCTTATAGCCAAGATTTTACTCAAACAGAAGGCATAGATTATCATGAAATCATCTCTCTAGTGTCAAAGAAAGATTCATTAAGAATAATCATGATATCAATAACTCATTTTGATTTAGAGTTACACCAAATGGATATGAAAATAAATTTCTTGAAAGAAGATCTTGAAGAGGATGTATACATGTGACAGCCTGAAGGGTTTTATGATAAGGATAAAAGTCACATTTTGCAAGTTGAATAAATCCATTTATGATCTAAAACAGGCTATCTGCTAATGGTACATTAAATTTCATAATATTGTTTCTTCATTCGAATTTATGGAGAACATCATATCGGTGTATATACCTTAATATAAGTGAAAGAAAATATATTTTTCTAGTCTTATATGTGAAAGACATTTTCCTCTCTAGTAGTGATTTGTGATTGTTGCATGAGATAATAGTTTCTTATCCAAAATTTTAAAGTAAAAGATGTGGACGAAGCCTCTTATGTCATTGGTATAGAGATTCACAGAGATGGATCCCAAAGGTTACTTGGACTATCGCAAAGGCCTATATTGAAATAGTTCTGAAAAGATTCAGAGTATACAATCATTCACCTATAGCAACACCAATCATTAAAGGTGACAAATTCTCATTGAATTAAGAGAAAAGTTTAAATTTACCCTTGAACATGTGTAATAATCTAGATTTACCCTTCGTTAATTATTGGGAAAAAATATACATTTGCAGTTATTAAAGTGGGTTAGATTTTCTCTTATTGAATAATGGCTACACTACAATGATTCTAGGGTAGAAATTAAAAGGTATTGGAGGGGGTGGTTTAAATTTCAACCACATGAAAAATTTTGGTGCTAAGCACTATCATTAAAGACTAATTAGTTCCTAAGCTACATCTATTAGTCAACAAGAGTAAATTTGATTCACTTTGATAATGCGGAGGGTATATTTGGTCCCAACTAATAACGGGGGGAAATCTGAATTATTTTACATAGTTCAAGGGTAAATTTGAATATTTTTATTTAATTAATGTCCATAAAATGCATTGGAACAAAAAAAATACATTCCCTCTGCTTAACTTATTGGGCGCCTTATGTATGCGCATGTCTGCATCAGATTTGATATTATCTTTGTGGTAGGAATACTTGACAAATATCAAAGTAATCCTGGTCTTTATCATTAAAAAGCTAGTAAAAAGATTTAAATATATTTGCAAGGAATCAATCTAACATATACTATTTTGACACCTTTGTCATGCCCTACCTTGGGAGGCATGACTGGCACCTAGTGCCACACTGGAATCTGACTGACCTAGCTAGACTTATGCACGTCTGGTGCATGTCTGCAACCCAATTCAAGAAAACAACGAGCTATATCTCAGCTGTAAATACAGCCTCCGACTGACAAGGCCATATAGCCACCTGTAAATAAAAACAGCTAACCAACAACAAGCAATAACATGGGATCCTATGCGGGCCGACAAGACCATCATGCTATCTAGTTATAACTGAAATGAAAATCATGTAACTATAACTATACTATATCCGACAAGGCCACTATCTAACAGCTAAACAAGGCCCTACACAACCGTCACACGAAATAAAATATATATAGGCCCCACACGACCAACAACAAACTAACCACAAGAAATCTGTAAATCTGTAAGCCTCTAGGAGTGGAATAATGGTCGAGAAAGGGCCCTGACCTACCCATACTGTACAATCAAAAGAGCAAACCTTCTAACTAATCAGCTCCGGAGGAGGGGAGCTAACTATACTACTGACTCTGGCTGAAAGCTAAGAAGGTCCTAATCCAAGTCTATTTGCACCTACAGGCAAGTAATGCAGCGCTCCAAGGATGGACGTCAGTACAACATGTACCGAATATGCAATGACTGAAAATAACTGAATAAAACTTAAGATGAAACTGAAAGTAACTGAGTGGAAGGGATAGAGATATAACCTGATTAACTTAACTTCCTGTTGTCTAATCTATCAGTAAATAGTGCAAACAAGAACCTTACCTGGCCCCCATAAGTCGGAAGGTACAACCAGCACAGAATAACCCACCCGGGGCCCCCATAAGCCCTGGCGAGTACACTTCAATCTATATACCCTTAACAAGGTCAAAACGAGTCAACTAATAACTATAGCCAACCTACCAGTCCCCTGGGTCTGCAACTGAGCCCGCTCGGCCCCTAAACTGCAGCTGTGTCTAAGTCTAGTAGACTCCTGATAACTGCACCCTGGGCATCAGGCTCGATGGGGGTGTGATGCTGATACGGCATAAAACTGGTAGTGCATCCATGGAATGGACTGTATAAGGCCCTTAGGCCTCATCATCGTCCCTTGGAATGGCATATCGCTCCTTGGAGCGACGTCATATAGCCCCTGGCGGGCAACGATACAGCTAGTAACCCTGGGGTTGGTTAGGGCAAAGTCAATCCCAAACTAAATATAGTGTACTGGTCTAAGCTAACAACAACAACTAATCACAATAACAACACTCCTGGTTCCTTTACTGGGATTCAAATTGTATTACAATGCTATAGAAACTAACTTGCCGAAGGAATTCGCCTTAACATACCTTAGCTGCTGATTCTCGATTATCTGACGAGTTTCAATTTGTATTCAACAGCTCTTTCTAAATATAACCATAATACTAGGAGAAAGAGACTAATTTTAATACCAAATTCGGCTTAGAATGACAACTTTTAATACTAATAGCAACTATAATTTAACTACGTAAAATACAGCCGAAAACCTATAATTTCCCGAGAGTTCAGAAGGGAGAAAGCTAACCTAAAGCCTGTGACTATATAGGAATCAATTTTGAGCAATTCTGACAACTTTTTCTCGGCGGGGTTCCGATTTGCCAGGCGAATTTTGAAAGTAACTCCATAGTAATGCTCCCCATAGGCCTAAAACTCATTACCCGAAGTTAATTTGAATTTGGACGGCGTTTGGCAGCGTAATTGGAAGAAAAATAATTGAAACCTTCGTTTTAAACTCTCTCTGACCGAGGATAAGTGTTAGAAAATGATTTATGATTGAAAGGGGGGCTTTATATATAAGTGAGGTCGGTGGCAGGGGCGGCCCCACGCCATCCATAGCACCAGAGGATCCCCTGCGTCGCACCAGTGGGCCTGGCGTGCCGCGCTGGCCGGTGCCCTTCGACTGGCGCGTCGCGTTGACCCTTCGCGGCCTCGCCTCGCCCGACCCTGCTTCCAAGGATTTTCTACACGTGTCATGCTCTCTTTATTCGTCGCTAGTCCACGCGTATGCTTATTAATCATTAACATTTACGGGGTGTAACATCCTCCCCTCCTCCTCCCTCCTTAGAAACATTCGTCTTCGAATGTCATTCTCAGGATTAAAGGATTTAACTCTCTTAACCAGGATTTAGAAAAATTTCGGCAGAGTCTTCTTTGTAAAATGGACTATCCGGAAACCTGAAACGCAAAAAATTCCAACATAGGCGCCTCGCAGGACGCTATAACAACCATTACACTATAAAAGGGATAGCTAAGTAACAGTACTGATAGCATAAGCAGTAAAATAATAACTGAACAACAACCTCATGTTAACTGCCTAATCTGGATCAATCCTGGAATATGTGAGGATATCTAAATTTCATATCATCCTCAGCTTCCTAGGTCATCTCTTCTTTATTCCTGTTCCTCCATAAAACTTTAACAGAGGTGACATCTTTTGTTCTCAACCTGCGAACCTGTCGATCTAATATGGCCACTGGAACCTCCTCGTAGGCCAACTCCTCAGTAACCTGGACGTCCTCGATTGGCATAACTCGGGACGGGTCCCCTGCACACTTTCACAGCATCGACACATGAAAGACCGGGTGAACAGATTCCAACTATGGAGGCAAGTCTAACTCATATGCTACTTGTCCTATTCTCCGGAGGATCCGATATGGCCCAATAAACCTAGGGCTAAGCTTTCCCTTTTTACCAAACCTCATTATGCCCTTCATTGGAGAAACTTTCAGAAACACCCAATCGCCAACATTGAATTCCAAGTCTCCACGCCGCACATGAGAGTAGGATTTCTAGAGACTCTGAGCTGTCAACAAGCGCTCTCTGATAAGCTTTACTTTCTCATCTGATTGGTGGATCATGTCAGGTCCTACTAATTTTGACTCCCCTACTTCAAACCACCTAATAGGGGATCTGTATTTCCGCCCGTATAAGGCCTCGTAAGGAGCCATCTGGATTGTTGAATGATAACTGTTATTGTAATCAAATTCAATAAGGGGTAAATGCTCATCCCAACTGCCCCCGAAGTCTAACACACACGCCCGCAACATATCCTCGAGTGTCTGAATTGTACGTTCTGCCTTCCCCTCTGTTTGAGGATGGAAGGTTGTGCTTAGATTAAACTGTGTTCCCAAGCCTTTCTGAAATGACTGCCAGAATCTAGCTGTGAATTGTGCCCCCTGTCAGAAATGATAGATGTTGGGATACCATGTAATAGAACTATTTCTCTGATATATAATTCAACATAGTCCTCGGCTGAGAAGGTGGTCCTGACTGGCAGAAAATGAGCTGACTTCGTTAATCTATCAACAATCACCCGGATGGAATCAAATCTGCGCCTGGTACGGGGTAACCCTGTCACAAAATCCATGTTGATTGCTTCCCATTTCCACATAGGTACCGCTATCTCTTGGGTCAATCTGTCGGGTTTTTGATGTTCAGCTTTTACTTGCTGACAGTTAGGGCATTGTGCTACAAATTCTGCTACACCCCTTTTCATTTCTGACCACAAGTAAATCTCTTTTATGTCATGATACATTTTTGTTGAACCTGGATGAAGAGAATAACGGAAATAATGTACCTCTGCCATGATCTGCTGGCGAAGTCCTGTCACATCTGGAACGCAGAGGCGACCCCTAAATCTCAAGACCCCATCTTCTATTACCTCAAAAGCTGATACTTCACCTCGCTGAACTTTATCTCTGAGCTGTACCAGGTTAGGATCTTCACACTTCCACTTTTTTACCTCTACAACCAGGAATGATACTGCGGTATTCTGAATCACTGTCCCACTGTCTCCCGTATCTACTATTCGGATGGCTAGGTTGGCTAACTGGTGCAATTCTCAGGCCAGTTGCCGCTGTTCGGGCCTCAAGTGCACTAAACTCCCCATTGATCTACGACTAAGGGCATCTACTACAATATTAGCCTTTCCTGGATGATATAAAATATTCACGTCGTAGTTTTTCAACAATTCTAACCAGCGACGCTGCCGCAGATTCAACTCTTTCTGTGTAAAGATGTACTGGAGGCTCTTATGATTAGTAAAAATATCTACGTGCACCCCATATAGGTAATGTCTCTAGATTTTTAAAGCGTGAACGACTTCCTCTTACTCCAGGTCGTGAATGGGATAGTTCTTTTCATGCTTCCTCAGCTGCCTTGAGGCATAAGTAATTACCTTACCGTGTTGCATCAGAACACACCCTAACCCAACCCCCGAAGCATCATAGTACACTACATAACCCTTTGAACCTTCCGGCAAAGCTAGTATGGGCGCTGATGTCAATCTATTTTCAACTCTTGAAAACTCTATTCACACGCTTTGGTCCAGTGAAATTTAGCTGCTTTCTGAGTTAACTTGGTCAAAGGCTCTGATAGAGTAGAAAATCCCTCTACAAACCTTCTGTAATACCTTACTAACCCCAGGAAATTGCATATCTCAGTTGGAGTTGTAGGTCTAGGCAATGTCTTTACTACCTCAATCTTTTGTGAATCTACCTGAATACCAGCATCCGACACAATATGACCCCAAAAGGCTACCGAATTAAGCCAGAACTCACATTTAGAAAATTTTGCATACAACTGACGATCCCTGCGAATCTAGAGTACCATTCGCAAATGATCACGAAGTTCTGCTTTTGAACGGGAATACACTAGAATGTCATCAATGAATACTATCACAAACAAATCCAGATATGACCTGAAGATGTTGTTCATCAGATCCACGAACACTATAGGAGAATTCATCAACCTGAAGGACATGACTAGGAATTCAAAATGGACATACCTGGTCCTGAAAGCCGTTTTTGGGATATCTCTCTCCCGAACCCGCACTTGGTGATATCCAGACCTCAAATCGATCTTAGTGAAATACTTCGCCCCCTGAAGCTGATCAAACAAGTCGTCTATCCTGGGAAATGGGTTTTTGTTCTTGATAGTAACCTTATTTAACTACCGGTAATCTATACACATGCGGAGGGAGCCATCTTTCTTTCTTACAAACAGAACTGGCGCACCCCACGGTGAAGTACTCGGCCTGATAAATCCCTTATCTAACAAATCTTTCAGTTGTTCTTTCAACTCTCTGAGCTTAGCAGGAGCCATTCGGTACATAGGGATGGATATAGGCTGAGTACCTAGTAATAGGTCGATAGCGAAATCGATTTCCCATTCTGGGGGAATACTAGGAAGTTCATCTGGGAACACATCTAGAAATTCATTAACTACTGGAATGGACTGAAGAGTCGAGGATTCTGCTTAGACATCCTGAACCCTGACAATATGATAGATGTAACCTTTTTCTATCAACTTTATCGCCCGAAGATAGGAAATAAACCTACCTTTTGACGTGATTGCATTTCCTTTCCACTCTCGTATTACCTCCCCTAAAAAGTGGAATCAAACACTCTTGGTCCAATATTTTACATTGGTGTAACATGGTGCTAGCCAATCAATACCCATAATTGCATCAAAATCAATCATATCTAGTTCTACTAAATCTGCCGAAGTTTGGCGACCAACAACCTCTATTGTGCAACCCCAGTAGACTCTTTTAGCTATAATAGAATCACCGATGGGCGTGGATACTGAAAAGGGTAGCTGAAGCAATTCTGGTGTTATACCGAACTTCCAAGATACTAGTGGTGTAACATAAGATAAAGTGGAACCTAGGTATATAAAAGCATACATGAAATGAGAACAAATTTCTAGCATACCTGTCACAACATCCGGCGACGACTCTGACTCCTGTCACCTTGGTAAAGTATAAGTGCGATCCAGACCGGTGCCTGAACTCGATGCCCTTGACTTGCCTCAGCCTCTGCCAGCTGGAGCTGAGGGCCTACGCCCTGCTAAAGATGCTGGGGTGCGTGACCCTACTGAAGATCTATCTTGTAGGTCCCGATCACTCTGACCCCTGGCTGGATAGTCTCTCATCATATGACCCTTTTGTCCATCGGTGTAACACACAGTAGAACCATACCTGCATGCCCCAAGATGACGTCGACTGCAGATAGGGCAAGGTGGCACAACGAATATACTCTGCTCTGACCCCCTCTATTGCTGCGAACCCGATGGCCATGAGCTCTCGCCAAGTCCTGACTGTCCCCTACGGCCTGGTATACCACCTTGCTGCTGTTGTAGAGGTAGGGGTCTGGTGTAACACCTCAGAAGGGCCTACGAATAGACCCGAGAATTGAAGTAAAAAACTGTAGAAGACCTGGAATTTGCACCAGTACGACTCGAGGTATGAGTCGTGGTGAGGACCTACGACTCGTGACTCGAGTCATGAGGAAATCGAGAGCCTAAGGTTGTGTCACGGGTAGTCCTATGAACCGTGGTGATAAGGTACGACTCGTGGTTAGGAGTCATGGTGAATATCTCAGTGGTGCCAGAGCGAGTCTTCACGGGTCATGGTATGACTCGTAGGATGAAGCAACGAGTCATGGTGAGGAGTTATGGTTAAGACGTATTGGTTTTGGTGGATGGTACCACGATTGACAGTACGACCCGTAGGATGGTGGTACGAGTCATGGTATACCAGTCGTGGCCAAATTCAGAAAGTTAGGAGAAAGGGTGAAGTGACCACGAGAGGTAACCTCGAGTCGTGACTTGATGGTACGACTCGTGGAACGACCGTTGTCGGGCCAGAACTGCTTTTCAGGGAAATTTTAGTAAGGGCAATTTTGACTTTTTAATGCTTTTGGACCCTAAACCACATCGTTTTGAGGTCAGAACAGGGTCTTTAAGGGATGAAAACTCCTGTTAAGTTGATTTTAGGAATTACAAGTGTTAGAGAAGGGAGTAGGAAGGGTTTCGAGCAACTTTATTCAAAATTCTTCAAGCTTTCACTTAGGGTTCTTCAAGGGAGTAGGAAATCACGAAATTTCTAGGTATGTGGGGTTTTGAATGGATAGATTAGACCCTACCCATGCCCATTTCTTTCCATTTCCAATGATTAAGTTACCAAATTCTTATGGGTCTTAACCCAATTGCATGATTTCTCACAAGTTTACATGAAAGTGTGGTAGTATGTTTACATTACGGATTTTGAAGTATTTGGGCTGATATTGCTTGTATATTTTATATTTCATGATTTAAAACTCTAAAAGTATGGATGCCCAATTATGAAGGATTTTTAGTAAAATTCATGTTCATGATGATTTCGCAAGCTTAATACGAATTTTTGAATTTCAAGGATGTCTTCAAGTTTTCTATTTCTTATGTTGTCATGATTATGTTTCGCATAAACTAAGCATTTCAAGCATTATTAAGATTTTGGGCCATGCCCATATGTTGTGTATGATTTATGAACTACGTCTTTGGCCGACTCACGGACCCAAATTCCATGGCTAGTATTATGAACTTTCAAGCATGGTATGATTTTCACGATTAAACTAGCCATGCATGTTATGTATGAATTTATATGAGCACGTTTCATGTTTTGGGAGTAGTACTTAACACCGAGTAGGTTCGGGGCCTAGGTTACGCTCCGAATCTTAGAATTACGTGCCACCGTAGGATTATGTTTGGGACCTCCTCAGTGACTGTGCCCTATGCCCTATGGGGCCTTCATGAGTGATATCATGCCTTTCATGGTTCATACCCTTGGCAAGATATGAACGGCCTCTCGAGTAGGTGTACAAAATTCGGACTTCATGTGTGCTCATGTGGAGTATGTCGGTTATAGAAATCTCCCATTGTTCCTCATGGTTTTGAATTATGCATGATTATGTTCTTTTGGCTCAAGTTATGATTTATAAAATGTTTTTACTGCATGTTATGACTTTGATGGGTTTATGAATATTTTGTTTGGAAATATTGAGCCTACGATATACTTACGATTTCAGTCCTATAATCATGATGTCCCCACTCCTTTAACTTTTATGTTTTTAAGAATTGCTTTGCATACCTTACATACTCAGTACTATCCAAGTTATGACCCACACATTTTTAGGATCCGGTTCGCAGGTTCAGCATCGTCCCTAGCTTGCGCTCAATTCCGCTCAGTCTTTAGTGGTGAGTCCTCATGATTCGAGGGCTTCATGTTCAGACTTGTTTAATCATCTTATGTTTTCAAAATGTTTGGGTTAGTTGGGGTCTTGTCCCTTCAACCTGTCTTTTATGATTAGAGGCTTTCAGACTTATGTGTAGTATTATGTCATTGATGAATGTATTTCGGTTTGTCATTCCTTACAATTCATGATACGATTTTCAGTTAGTTTATGATTGATAAATGCATTAGTATTATCACGCCATGGGTTGACTTGGGGTCTCTCGAGGCTCCTTGTCCCATGTCTACGATCCGAGTGTATTATCGGGTCGTGACATATGGGTGGTCCGCCTGATAGTCGTGGCCTAGGTCCACCCTGAAACTCTGCCTGTGTGTCACTAGGTCTAGCCCTGCGGTGCTGCTCCTGATTTTCCCTCTCTATCTCCCGTTGTTGTTGCCTGATCCCCTCAATTCTTTGAGAAAATGCCTGAATGCAGGCGATATCCATGTCCTCCCATAGAGTAGCTGTAACACAAGTCTCCACGTACTCTGGAAGTAGCCACATAATGAACCGGTGCACCCTGGCTGGCATAGTGTCTATGAAAGCTGGTGCATATCGGGTTAGGGAGTCAAATCTCATAGCATACTCTCAAACACTCATCGAACCCTGCTCCAGATGTAGAAATTGATCTACCCAGGCCTGTTGAATCTCTCATGGGAAATAGTGGTCCAAGAAGGCCTTTGAAAAGCTGGACCAAGTTGGAGGGGGAAAATCACTACCTCAGGATCTCTCCTAACTCTCGTACCATAAAACTGCTATGTCCCGCAACTGAAATACCGCTAACTCAACTGACTCTGCAGGCATGGCATGTATTACCCTGAAGATCCGCTGCAGCTGGTCTAAAAAGTCCAGAGGGTCCTCATCTTTGTCTGTCCGTGTGAACTACAGGGGACTCAGCGCATGAAACTCTCGAACCCTCGAACTACCAAGTTCTCCCGAAGATTCAGCAACCACGGGTGGCGCTGGCTGATGCTACGCATCCATCATCTGAGCTAACATGAAGATAACGCTCCTAACCTTATGGTCTGATGGTATCAGTATGGGAGCTGCTGGAGGTGGTATTGACACATCTACCGCTCTGGACAGTAACTGGCGTGGCGAAGAGTGTTGGGGAGACTGAGATGAAGTCTCCCTATCGCCCTCAGATCGGGTTGGCTCTGACTGGGGCACCCTGCTAGTGCCTTCTCCTATTGCGATGTCTAACTTTCTGCCAATCATGGTCTATTGTGTGTCCGACATTTCTCTGTAGACAAGCGGAACATAGTAAACTTAGAGACTCAACCCTATACAGCACAGCTCTATGGCACGACTGGAAGAGAAAGAATTGTAACCACCATAATATGCCTCGCAATCTCCTGTCTATAGAATATGGTGCACAACACATTCATAGACAAGACTCTACTTGACATGGCTTGCAGACTCCCTGGGATACGACCTGCTCTTCTACCAAGTTTGTCACGCCCCACGTTGGGAGGCATGACTGACACCTAGTGCCACATTGGAATCTAACTGACCTTGCTAGGCTTATGCACGTCTGGTGCACGCCTGCAATCCAATTCAAGAAAATAATGAGCTATATCTCGGTTGTAAATATAGCCTCCGACCAATAAGGCCATATAGCCACTTATAAATAAAAACAACTAACCAACAACAAGCAATAACAAGGGATTCTATGCGGGCCGACAAGACCACCATGCTGTCTAGTTATATCTGAAATGAAAATCAGGTAACTATAACTATACTATAGCCGATAAGGCCACTATCTAAAAGCTAAACAAGGCCCTACATGACCGTTACACGAAATAAAACATATATAGGCCCCACATGGCCAACAACAAACTAACCACAGGAAATCTGTAAATATGCAAGCCTCTAGGAGTGGAATAATGGTCGAGACAGGGCCCCGACCTACCTATATTGTACAATCAAAAGAGCAAACCTACTAACTAATCAGCTTCGGAGGAGGGGAGCTAACTGTACTACTGACTCTGGCTGAAAGTTAGAAGGTCCGGATCTGCGTTTATCCGCACCTGCAGGCAAGTAATGCAGCTCCCCAAAGATGGGCATCAGTACAATATGTACCGAATATGTAAGGCAATAACTAAAAATAACTGAATAAAACTTAAGATGAAACTGAAAGTAACTGAGTGGAAGGGATAGAGATATAACCTGATTAACTTAACTTCCTGTTGTCTAATCTATCAGTAAATAGTGCAACAAGAACCTTACCGCCCTCAAGGCCGGAAGGTACAGCCAATACAAAATAACCCACCCAGGGCCCCCATAAGCCCTGACAAGTAGACTCCCCAATTTATATACACCTAACAAGGTCAATACGAGTCAACTAATAACTATAGTCAACCCACCAGTCCCCTAGGTCTGCAATTCTAGCCCGCTTGGCCCCTGAATGGGGCTGTCCGAGTCCAAGGGACTCCTGCAACTGCACCCCGGCACCAGGCACCAGGCCTGGACAGGGGTGTGATGCCAATACAGTATAAAACTTGGTATTCCAGCCATGGAATGGACTGTATAAGGCCCTTGAGATGGCATATCAATCCTTAAAGTGACGTCATATAGCTCTGGCGGGCAATGACATGCCTGGTAACCCCAAGGTCATGGAAGGCTATATAGGGCAAAGTTAATCCCAAACTAAACATGGAGTATTGGTCTTAGCTAATAGAAACAACTAATCACAATAACAATACTTCTGGATCCTTTACTGATTCAAAACTGTATTACAAATGTTATAGAAACTAACTTGCCAAAGGAATTCACCTTAATATACTTTTAGCTGCCGATTTCCGATTATCTCACGAGTTTCAATTTGTATTCAACATCTTCTAAATATAACATATTACTGGGAGAAAGAGATCAATTTTAATACCAAATTCATCTTAGAATGATAAATTTTAATACTAATAGCAACTATAATTCAACTACGTAAACACGGCTAAAATCTATCATTTCAAGAGAGTTCAAAAGGGAAAAATGCTTACCTAAAGCCTGTGATTGTATAGGAATCAATTTGGGCAATTTCTGACAACTTTGCTCGGCGGGATTCTGGTTTCTCTTCAGGAAAATTAAAATAACTCCTTAGTAATGCTCCCCGTAGGCCTAAAACTCATTACCCGAAGTTTATTTGAATTTGGAAGGCATTTGGTAGCGTAATCGGAAGAAAATAGTTGAAACCTTCGTTTAAACTCTCCCTGCTGAGAATAAGTGTTAGAAAATGATTTACAATTGAAAGGGGGCTTTATATATAAGTAGAATGGTGGCAGGTGCGCCCAAGTCGCCATAACGCCAGAGGACCCCTCGCGTCGTGGCCTCTAATCGCGCCAGTAGGCGTGGCAGGCCGTACTGGCTGCGCGCCCTGCCAACTGGTGTGCGTCACGGTGGCCCTTCGCGGCCTCGTCTCGCCCGGACCCTGCTTCGAGGCTTTTCTACATGCATCACACTCTCTTTATTCATCGCCAGTCCACACATACGCTTATTAATCGTTAATATTTACCGGGTGTAACAATCTCAAAGGTTGTTGGATAAACCTGATTTGGGTTGGATAAAGTACTGCAAATTTAGTTTGATATATTTTTATTTTTATTGAGATAATGTACTACAGAAGTCTTAAGTTAACAATTGTTGAAACATCTATAATGAGGCTTAGCAATAACATAAGGAAATTACATCACAGACATAATGATTGAAAATTTATATTTTGGTGTCTTAATGTTGTCGATTTATTTTCAAGTTCATTGAGAATTTTTTGTAATATCAAAATAAAGGATCTGGTGATTAGAGATCCTTGTCAAAGGAAAATATTGGGTTTTGAGTATGTTAGTAGTACTTTTGGGGATTGTTGATTCTATGACTAAACATTCACTAGCTAATGTTTTCAAGGATGTGGTAACTTTATGGAGATCACTAGCTCATTCTAGTCTTGCCTTATTCTCTAACACTTTGTCTAGATATCATTGTTTCTTTTGTTAAACATGGCAGTGCATATTTTGATTTTCATGTATTATGTTGTGATCATTGAATCAATAAATTTTGACTCAAAAGGACTTATATTAAGTTCATTCGTAAAGTTATTTGATACTATTTTATATCATATTATATAAGGAAGTGTTTGCTTATGAGCATTACTTCCATAATTTGTGTGTATTAATATATTTTAGTCAAAATGATTATTGCATAAGAGACACTTAGTTGAGTGAAAAAGTCTATGACCAGCGCCTAATGTGTTTTTCACCATAAAAAGATTATTTGATTATATTCTGTAGGTGTTATACCTCGAGAATTCAAGACAATCGGATCCAGAAGTGAATTAGCAGAAAAACTGAAAATGTTGCAGCAGTTGCAGAACGGGTCACTTAACGACTCGTGAAGAGGCCAAACAGTCGCCAAGTGCATAAGGAGAAGGCCTGGGTTGATGGAGGACTCGGGTTCCTTTCAATGGGCGATGTAACGACTCGTGGTCAGTCACCACGAGTCGTCATGTCAGTCGTGGAGAGGTCTTAGAGAAAGATGGTGAAGCTTATCCAGTGTACTTGACAGATGGCACCTAACGAGTCAGCGCGCCTCCTAATGACCCGTTAGGTGGGCTGTTACCAAGCCAGTTGAGTTTTCATGAATGAAGAGGCAGTACACTTGACGAGCGAACCACCGGATCATATGCCCTGTAACGAGTCACAGGTCGTCCCTTAGGACCTCCTGACAGTTATTTTCGCGATTTCAGTAAGGGTTTTCTTCATAATTCCTAAGTTCTGAGGGCCTAAACTACGTCGTGTTTTAAGCTCGTGGGCTAGAGGGTTTTTAAGTAGAGAAAAACCCATCATAGGCGATTTCTTCATGCAAGAAAGGTTGAAGGTTTTAAGGGAAGAAATTGAGGTAAATTCTCACAGTTTTCAAGGGAAATCTCGCCTGGGCAATTAGGAAGAGATTGGATTCTTCAATCCCAGGTATGTAAGGCTATGAATAGGTTCTTTCTTCCATACCCATGCCCATTCCCTATCAATTTTTGATTGGTTTGTGACAAGATCAAGTATGGATCTTCATTTAATTGGTATGTTCTTACATTTCTACTCATGGTACTCATTGAGTTGCTATTGTGATTTACTGAGCTTGGATGGATTCCATCTTACCTCTTTTTATAAAATTATTTTTCGAAAATTGAATCTAAAATGTCCATGTGTGGGTAGTTCATAAAAGAATGTGATGATGATAGAATAGATGATGAAAACATGTTTCCAACCTCACCATTATTTGATAATGTTTTCAAAGAGGATTAAATAGACCCAAGTATGATGAAGCTTTGGGTAGTGCCCAATGTTGAGTGTGATGATGATTTTTGTGAATTGACTTTATTACTTCGTTTTGGAGTGAAATATCCCAAATTACAATGTTTTCAAATAAATTGTATGAGTTACGATAAAGTTTTGGGAAATGCCCTTATATTGATGATGATGATGAGGTGATATTTCTAAGTAGGCTTACCACATGATTTTAGAGTAAATTCTCCTCCTATTCTTTGAGCTTGTGGTATGTGTTGTAGTAAAGCTTCTCATATGCATGAATTCATAATTGAGATGTATGTTGTCATTAAGCTTCACTTCACGTGATGTTGAAGTCTAAGCATGATTCTATCCTAAGCTTTGTCGAGCGACATTGCTGAGCTTCATATCTATATGATGTCTAGTGTATGCATGATTTCAATGAGCTTAAGCCAATAGACAATGTTGAGCTTCGTTCCATACGATGCTGAGTTTATGCATGATTTCATGTTGAGCTGTATTTATTCGATGTAGAGCATTGCATGTTTCCGAGAAGAATCTAGCACCAACGGAATAAGGGTCGACAATTCTATGCCCTAACTACGCGCCAACATAGATTTGGATTTTGTATTATATTATTGGGACCTCCCTAAAGTATCCCCGATCCGATTGCCATTTCGGCTTGATATCTATATCATGGTAGCATCCCTAGACCTGGCAAGGTTTTGGACGGCTCTTCCCACTTGAGTGTAATAGTCAGGAATTACTGTAAGCGGTATCGTGGTATGTCAGTTAAGTGACGATTCTCCCACTGTCTGTATCATTCGAGTTGCATATCCATTACTTCATGTTGATTATCTTATGCATGCATGTTTGAAAAGCAATGTTTAACTCATTGTTTAGCTTTTGATATTAATGTTATGATTTAGCTTTGAGTCATTCGATTTAGTCATGATGTTTTAAAGCCATGCATGACCACATATAAATAAGAATGATTTCATAATGAATGCTTGTGATCTTTTCTTACCCTTAGAGGCTATCATACATGTATGACTTGTTTTAAAAGACTATGATTGCTCTAGCAGTTTTACTTACTCCGGTATACTCGGTACATTCCATGTACTGACCGCATACTTTCTATGCTGCTTTGTTTCAGCGATGCAGGATCTGGTTCCCAGGTCTGAGCCTACCGTAGCCGCCATCGAGTTAGCACTGCTTATTTTGGTGAACTTCATCTTCCAAGGACCAGACTTTCAGTTGGATCTTGAGCGTATTTTAGTTAAAGTATTTCTAAGATAGTCGGTGTGTTGTCCCATCAGCCTGTCCAGATTAGAGGCTTATCAGACTTAGACATGTATTCAGCTTAGATGTTCATTCTGTTGTTATGTTGGGTTAGTCTTCGCTTAGAGTTTATATTTTATGTTTCCTTTATGTTTATTGAATAAGTTAGGGTGAATGATTATGCTATGGGTTGACTTGGGGTCTCTCGGGGTCCTTTGTCCCATGTCTACGATCCGGCCCCCGGTTGTAAAACTTACATTGTAGGAGCAATAGGTTTAAAGTGTCCTAGGAGTCTAAAAGTCGTGTTAATTAGAGTCTTTTTCATGGGTGTAAAGGCCAGACTATGATGAAGAGGCTACGTAAACATTCTAGAAATAGTTCCCATCTTTCATGATCGTGATTTCGTGTGATGAAGAGTCTTTCTACCCTCTAATTTTGTAAGGATTCACGATTGCAGAATCATGGCTCCTCGAAGGATGAATGGAAGAGAAATGAAGACGGTGAAGGCCACGAGGATGCATGGGTCATGGGCATCAGCAAGTCCCACCAGTTCAGGAGCCCTCGCTAATCGAGCCAAATGGGCCACGCTGAGTTCTGACCAAGATCCAGATACTTGCGCAGGCTTTGACCGCTCAGGTCAATCAGCAGGGCTGTTGCGCATGTTCCGCAGAATGCAATACAGTGGCGGCTCAAGTTAGGGACTTCTTGAGGATGAACTTGGCAGAGTACTTAAGGCCCAAGGTAGGTGAGGACCCAAGGATTTCATTGATGAGATCGTCAAAATCACCCAGGTTATGGGGTGAAAAGAGTGCAAAAGTTAGCCTCCTACTATTGAAAGGGGCTGCACATGTTACCTGTCACGGAAGGACAACAGAGTTGCTAGAGCAGGTCCAGTCACTTGGGAAGAGTTCCATGTTGCATTCCTTGACCGGTTCTTCCCTTTGGGAGATGAGGGAGCCAGTATCCAGCCTGTAAATATGAAGCAAGGAGGATGACAGTAGTAGAGTATTCCCTTGAGTCTTCACCTTAGCTATCGAAGTATGCTCCTGAGTTAGTGGCTGATCAGAGGGTGCGAGTAAGCAGGTTTGTGCATGGATAGCAGGTTACTTGATAAGGAATGCAGGATGCCCCCTTAGGATATGGACTTCCCCGGATGGTGTTTCATTGCCCAGTATATGGAGGTGGCCCATTCGGGAGACAGGCCAAGAGGCCACAGGACTGAGGACCACAGATGCTCCTGCAGAGGTCCAGTGGTGCACCGTCAGCAGAGCCACCTGAGATCATCCGCCCCAGCTTCATCAGCCTTGAGGTTCCATCTCGGCCTAGGCACTATCATAAAGGGTGAGCATTAGGCCCGAGGGCAGGAGCAGCAGGCCCGAAGATTCGGGTGTTTCAGCTTGTCGCAGATGTGACCAAGGACATACAGGCCAGTGCTTGGCAAGTTTGGGTGCATGTTTTGGGTGCGGGCAACCCGGACACATGCTTAGAGATTTTCCAAAAGGGAGGCAGGATCAGAATGGGGGCCGTGGCCCTTCTTCTAGTTCAAATGCCCACCCCCTCGCTCGACACATCAGGGGGAATCTACCAGTGCAGCTATGGTCATTCCCAAAGTAGATTCTATGCCCTAGCATCCCGTCAAGAGAAGGAGGTTCCGGAAGTGGGTTACTGTTATGTTACGAGTCTTCCATGTTGATGTTTATGCATTGTTAGATCCAGGGGCCACCTTGTCCTTTGTGACACCTTATGTAGCCAGTAGCTTCGGAGTCAGTCTCGATGTTTTGTCAGAATCCTTCTCGGTTTCTACTCCAGTAAGTGACTCAGTTATAGCTAGACGGGTGTATAGAAATTTCCCGGTCTTGGTTCTCCATAAGGTCACCTAAGAAGATCTGATAGAGTTAGCCATGACCGATTTCAATATTATTCTCAGCATGGATTGGTTGTATAAGCCGCAGTTATGCTTCGATCAATTGTATAACCTGATCAGTAGAGTTCAGATTCCCGGGTGAGCCAGTCTTAGAATGGAAGGGTAGTTCAGCTGTGCCTGTAGGTCGCTTCATTTCCTACCTTAAGGCCAGGAAGATGATTTCTAAGGGCTGCATGTATCACCTTCTTAGGGTTAAGGACGTGGAGTCTGAAACCCCGACTATCCAGTCAGTCCCAGTAGTACGTGAGTATCCAGAGGTCTTTCCGAAAGATTTTCCAGGTATTCCTCCCGAGCGAGAGATTGATTTCAGTATTGACCTCCTTCCCGATAATACGCCACTTATGTCTATTCCACTTATAGATGGCTCCAGTCGAGCTAAAGAGTTGAAGGATCAGTTAAAGTGCATTTGCTAGATAAGGGCTCTATTAGACCGAGCCAGTCTCATAGGGTTCACCAGTGCTATTTGTTCGATGAAAGATGGTCCCCTCAGAGTCAATTTATTACCGATAGCTGAACAAAGTCACTATCAAGAACAGGTATCCCTTACCCAGGATCGATGATTTACTCAATCAACTTCAGGGTGCGAAGTGTTTCTCGAAAATAGATTCAGATTCAGGTATCATCAGCTCAAAGTTCAGAGCATATCCTGAAGATGGCATTCAGGACACAATATGGTCATTACGAGTTTGTAGTTATTTCTTTTGGGCTAACGAATGCCCCTGCTTTTATGGACTTGATGAACGGGGTGTTCGCCTGGTATTTGGATATGTTCATTCATGTTCATTGATGACATCTTATGCGCCTATCGAAGCGAGGAGGAGTATGCTACTTAGGGTAGTGCTTCAAACCTCAAGGACCGCTCAATTGTATGCAAAGTTCATGTGAGTTTTGGTTGACTCGTGGCATTCTTGGGCCATGTGGTGTCTAGAGAAGGTGGCAAAAGTGGACTTGCAGAAAATTGAAGCGATGAAGAATTGGCCCAGACCGGTGAATCCCTCAGATATTCAGAGTTTCTTGGGCTTAGCTGGCTACTATCGGAGGTTTGTGGAGGGTTTCTCATCCATTGCAGTGCCTTTGACTAAGTTGACTCGTGAAGAAGGTGAAGTTTCAGTGGTCGGAGGCTTGCGAGAAAAAGCCTAAGAGTTGAAGACCATTACTTCAGCACTGGTGTTTACCCTACCTGAGGGTAGCGATGGTTTCGTGGTGTATTGTGATGCTTCCTGAATTGGACTTGGGTGTGTGCTGATGCATGGGAAAGTGATATCTTATGCCTCTTGACAACTGAAGGTGAATGAAAAGAATTACCCCACCCACGATCTTGAATTGGCTGCGGTGGTGTTTGCATTTAAGATATGGCGGCATTACTTGCATAGGGTCCACGTGATATTTACGGACCACAAGATCTTGTAATATGTGTTCACCAGAAAGATCTAAATCTTCGGCAAAAGGAGGTGGTTGGAGTTATCACAAGGATTATGACATGAGTGTCCTTTACCACCCGGGCAAAGCTATTGTGGTTGCGGATGAGCTTAGTAGACTCTCAATGGAGAGGTCCTACGGACGAGGGGAAGAAGGGAGTTGGTTAAAGATGTTCACCGGTTTGCAAGGCTGGGCCGGGAGTTGGGATTAATCGATTTGATCGATGGCAGTGTTGTTGCGCATAACGAGCGACCGTCCTTCGTAGTCATGTTAAATCCAGGAAGATGAGGATCCAACATTGAGAAACCGGGCGAGGCAGTGCGGAGTTACGTAGAGGTTTTCTCCCAAGGGGGAAGATGTGGTATACGATACTAGGGTCGATTCGGTGTTCAACGCGATAATTTGAGCGTTCGATATTGCATGAGGCACATGGTAATAGATATTCTATTCATCTAGGATCCAATGAAAATGTATCATGATCTTAAATAGAAATCTATTGGTGAGATGGTTTGAAAAGGGATATTGTATTTGTAGCAAATGTCCAAATTGTCAGCAAGTAAAAGCTGAGCATCAAAGACCTGGAGGTGTACTTTAGATATTTCATTCCCACTTGGAAGTGGGAAGAAATAAATATTAGACTTCATTACAGTCTACCTCGGACTCACTCACAATACGTGTTACACCTCGTAAATTATTGACATTTAGATGCATTTTGTCTGGGCATGTTGGTTAAGAGTTTTAGAATGCCACATGCTAGAAAAAGGGCCCGGGAAAGACCGACAAGCACCACGTCGAATCCATCGCAAGAGGAGGCTGGGCGCACTTCTCCGCGATGGCCAGCAACGAACATCCATGGCCTCCACCTGCGATGGCCAACGTGCCATGGAGGTGAGGTTCAGCCTCAACTATATAAACCCCTCCACTTCGGTTTTATTTCATTCTAACTCATAATTTCCAGAAAACAAACTAGCAAACAGAGGGCACGAGAGATTTTGATGAAATTCCGTCTGTTTATGCTATTAAACGCGGTCCAAACCCGCTGAATTAATCTTGGGTAGTATATTGTTTAGGAGCATTCCTATGGAGTTAGTTTTTGGCGAAATTCGGGTCAAGAACCGCCCTACCGAGCTAAGGTGTAAGTGGAATTGCTCCAAATTAGTGTCAATATATTCCTAGCCCTAAAGTGAGCATTTCTCCTTCTGGACATCCGAGAAATAGTGAGTTTTCGGCCGTTTTTTGATAAGTCAAAGTTTGGGCTATATATATATTCAAAGTAGGTATTTTTCAAGAATATCATGAATTTAGTTCTAATTGCTATGAATATGTATGGTAGTTGGAAGAAATAGCTGAATATTGGGCGAGTTACGCCAGTTAAACGGAAAAGATTTGACAACTGAGGCAAAACTAGTTTCTTCAGCAAGTTAGTAATTATTATAGTAAAATAGAATAAATTTAAGAAGTTCCAGAAGCCGAGTATTAAGTATGTTTGTATTATTATGTCATATCAAGAATAAAAGTCAGTAAACCAGCATCAGAAGGCAAGATCTTATCGCAGACTCAGTTTAACTCGGTATTAGATTCATTTTAATTCAGCCAGAGATTCAGAATAGAACATCAGAAGATGAATAGTATTATGGATTTATTACGCATGTTATATGTGATTACGTTGTTTGTTGGGACCTGTTTGTGATATGTGGGCACTTTAGAGCTTCCTTGCTGCCCCAGGGTTAATAGCGGTGTCGACTCGCTCGCAAGAGGGTGAGGATATGTCACTCCAAGGAGTGGCATGCCATCCAGTAGGACAAAGATGGGATGTGGTGCATTCCCATAGCAGTTGGATCGCATTATAATATACCTTGTCGAGCTTGCGCCCAGGCACAGATTACAGATTAAGATAAATCTCATAATACAGCTATAGAGTCCTCCGACTCATATACAGTTATAGTCAGGGGCCTGAGAGCCCAAGCTGCATACCCAGGGGCCGCGAGATGCTCGTAGTTAGTAGGCAGAGAGTGAATTATTTTTGGATTGTTTGGCCCGGTAGGGGTAGGCGGTAGATTGTGTGTTGATTGGCACCTTCCGGGCTTATGGGGGCTGGTATAGGGTTCTTGTGTGCTATATATATATATATATATATGTTACTTATTGTTGATAAATAGAAGGACGCCCGCATCGACATGTGTATGATTCTTATCTTCTTTCCAGTACGGTTGCTTAGTACAGATTCTCTCATTCCATTGCGTTTAGCTATCCTCTGTCATTTCAGTAACTACCAGTTTACTATTATTTATCTTCAGTTATGTTCAGTTCTTGCTTTGCATACTGCACCAAAGGGTACCGACGTCCATGGGGGTCCTGCATTACCTGCCTGTAGGTACTCATAGACGAGGAGCCAACTTCATAATTTAGCCATCCCACAGGAGTCATCACCTCCCCGTCATTCGAGCTAGACAAAATAAAGGTTTATTTCTCTGTTTTGTTGTACAAGATGGGTAGGCCGGGGCCCCGTCCCGACCGTCTTATCGTAAGATTCTTAGAGGCTTGCAGATTGTATATTCCCTGTGGTTAGCTGTACTGGTCCCTGGGTGGAGGCTGTGTGTATGTTTTAGTTTGTCTGTGATGGCTGTGTGGGCCATATTCAGCTGTACGGTGATACTGGTCACGAAAGCGCTTAGATAGATCATAAAGATTATAATTTAAATAGTTGTAAATTATGACATTTGAGAGAAATCATATCATAAGTCATAAATCATAATGGGTTAATGAACACCAACATCAAAGTAGAATCATAACTTGAACTTCCATAAGGCATGCATAATTGGGCATAGTTTTTTAGAGACTTAAATCCATAAGATTATAATTTAAATAGTTGTAAAATTTTTCCATGATTCATAAAACATGAATTTATACATGAGAGGAACTAACCTATAGATAGATCATAAATATTTCATAAGAATTGGGACAAAACCCCATAGAATTATCAATAGAATTTCATGAATTAGAGAGATATTGGGCATGGGTGTGAACAAATTCACCCATTCATAACTATACATACCTAGGATGGACTGATATCACCACTCCTTGATTTCCCAATGATAACACCTGAGGAAAAACTTGAAGGAATTAAGGCTTTGATCACCTCCTTAGCTCTCTAAGTTTGCATTCATGAGTAGGAATAGTCTATAATGAATCTTGATCCTCTTACTCACTGTTCATAGCTTAAAACAACGTAGTTTAGGCCTTAGGATCATAGGAATTACGGATAAGCCCTTACTAAATTCACAGAAAATAACTGACTTCCAGTCCCCACGAGAGATTGGACGCAGTCATCGCCCAAGGCCACATATCATGGCAACCAATCATCGAGTAAACCGCCAACATTTCCCTAGGGCTCATCACTGGGACACTGCAGACTGAGTCTTTACTGGTGACCATGACTCGTGGTCACCACCGTGGGTCTTCACTGCCCAAAACCATCAACTTTTATCCAATCCTGACCACTTCTGACTTGACAAGTCGTGGGGTCTGACCATGACCTCGCGGTCAGCCCCGTAGTGATCCCAAATAAAAATTTCCAAGATCAAGTCCAGTACCTACCACGGTCACTTCACGACTCGTGATCTGTTCTCCTACTACGGGTCACAAAATGACTCATTTTGTGACCTGGTGCAAAATTTCCATTTTTATCTGTTTCAACTCCCGGGTCTGATCTAGGTTTCCGTGGCATTGCTAAATATCTCTTGGGAACATCTATCCTCGAATGTTGGAAATCATACAGAAAAGCAGAGAAATGCAATCACCATATTTAAATACTGATCATATTAGCTGAAAACTGATGGAATGACTAACTTCGAATAAAACCACATGGTTGAACTGTTCACGAATCATACATACATACACAGACAGGAAGGAAACTGGGGCACATGAACTGAACATGAAACTGAATAGAGTTATAGGGAGAAAACTGATACCTCAAGCCGGGAATTGTACCGGTAGGGGAATAAATGTGGGTATCTTCCATCGTATCTGCTTCAGCTTCCTACATAGTTCGCTCAACATGCTGATTCCTCCATGTCACTTTAACTGGAAGCTATTTCCTTGTTTCTTAGCCCGAACCTGTCGATTAAGTATTTTCACCGGAACTTCCTCATAACCAAGTTGTCTTTCATACCACCCCTCCACCGGAACAACTAGAGATGGATCCCCAAACACTTTTTAAGAGCGATACATGAAAACAGGATGAAGAAGCTAATTCTAAGGGAAACTCCAATTCATATGCCACTCTTCCAACCCGCCTCATAATTCGGTACGGACCAACACATAACGGGACTGATTTTTCTCTCTTTCCGAACCTCATCAAATTTCCTTTTATGGGGGACACTTTAGAAACACCTAATCACGCCTTCAAACTCAATTTCCTCCTTCTCACGTCAGCATAGGACTTTTGGCGACTTGAGCTGTTTTCAATCTGTCCCGTATGAGTTGAACTTTCTATGGTCCTGACTGAATCTGGTCCAATAATCGCAGCTTCACCAACTTCAAACCAACTAATAGATAATCTACATTCCGGCCCAGTGAGAGCCTCAAACGGAGCCATCAGAATGTCGGAATGGTAGCTGTATTATACGCAAACTCAATAAGAGGCAAATGATCATCCCAACTACCCTTGAAGTCAATCACACACGTTCTCAGCATATCCTCAAGAGTATGAATAGTTCGTTCCACCTAACCATCGGTCAGTATGAAATGTTGTACTAAGCTTGACTATACTGTCCTTTTGAAATGATCTCCAAAACTGAGAGGTAACTGCGTAGCCCTATCTAATATGATGGACAGCGTCTCCTGCAACTGAACTACTCTCGAATAGCATAACTTCGGCTGAACGGGTAGTTTTGAATTCAGTAGGAAATGAGCCGCTTTATTCATGTCACTACAACCCAAATGGAGTCATACTATCTATGAGTGCGAGGCAAACCTGCAATGAAGTCCATATTGATATCTTCCCACTTCCAAGTAGGAATGCTAATATCTTGAAGTACTCCTCCCGGCCTTGGATGTTCAACCTTCATTTGCTGACAATTCAAACACTCAGCCACAAATTTTGTTATGTCCTTCATGCCAATTCCACCAATAGACTTCCTATAGGTCACTGATAACACTCAAACTACACCTTTACTGAAGTGAGTAGAAGCGTGACGTTACAATAAAGAACCCAACTAGAGGTTAAGGTCAAACCCCACAGGAAATAGGAGATTGGATTATATCGGTAATTGAACTTGTGAGGTAGTTACTCAAAATAGGGCATTCTACAGAAAATCATTAATAAAAACAAATATTAAGATTCTGGTGTTAAGTCAATATTAAAGGATAACTAGGGGTTTGTGTTCCCTATGGGGTTCATAATACTTTGGGTATACACTTATGATTATCACCAATACCTTACTTATAGAACTGATAACTTAGGCTCATTCAAATGACCGACCAATCCCTATTGAATGACCATACTCAATTACTCGACCAAGTCTCATGAGCGGTTTCAAACTATCCATTATCACTAAGTTCCATATTTAACTATCCTGCGGCCACAACCTGCTAATACAATGATTATCAAGATCAAGGCTCTGATGTAATTCTTTTTTCTAAGTCTCTACCTCTTCGACCAAAAACAAGTAAAGAATTCAGGCATATCCTAATGTTGTCCACCGTTAAGAAACGTTTAAGCATGAAATGAATAAATATAAGTACTTAGTAGTGGTTTTAAAATCACTTTGTGTAACCCTAGCTTGTTAATCCACCATGGTTCTACAACCCTAGCTATAGAGGTCTTAGCCTCTCATTATTGTAAAGTTGGGATTTATGTCTATGATTAAGAATAAAATCAATACTTACAATAATGATTGAGAAAAATACTTTACTCATCTGCAAAATCTTGAAAAACAAGTAGCAAGAACAATATGAATTCAAGAAAAGGTTGATCACAAGTTGAATCAACTCCACCTTCTCTCTCTCTCTCAATTGTCTAATGTTGTCTCTAATCGTTCTCTTACTTGTTTTCCACTTCTTTCTGATTGTCTACAGAAAAATAAAACCTAAAACGTATTTATACAAACACAAGAATTCTTTTCCTAGGCTAACTGATGATAATTTCCATATCCGGGTGTCGCAGTCATCACGAGCCAAGTTACGATCCGTAGCAGCTTCCCAATACTTGTAGCTGCCTGTCGCCCTTAGATATAGAAGAATTTCGGCTATGTTGGATCCAGGTACGATTCGCAAATTCTACATACGACCCATACTGAGCTTCCGTAGTTAAATTTTGAAACTTTGGAATTCTTGAAGTTCAACACGACCGTTATGGTATGACTCGTACCTTCCCACGGGTCGTGCATTCCTTTGTAGCAGGAATCAACACTTTTATAAATTTTTCAATTTTATCATTGATTTCTTCATCACGACTCGCACCATCTTGGTACGATTCGTACTGAGACTCGTACATTGCATCTCTGCACCTTAAGCTTTCTGCAATTTTTCATGGCCCTCAGTATGACTCGTGGTCCTCTCATGGCCTGTACTCGTGGTCCGTACATTGCCTATTTTGCATCTTTTAGGCTTTCTTTGCCATTTTTAGGTCCAACATCAATTCATCTGCAATCAAAGGAAAATGCCTTATTCCATAAACATACTCAAAGTTCATGCTATTTTCTTAGGTTTGAGCGTCAGAAAGTATTGTAAATCCACAACACATCAACACCCTCAACTTAAGACTTTTGCATGTCCTCAGGCAAAGAAAAGAAAAACTAAAACACGATGCTCAACTAGAAAATAGACTTAAGATACTACAACAAATATTCAAACAGAACTTGCACTTTCCTTACAAACTTTATTGACCCTTCCTCATAGAACAACATCAGCTAATGTATTACAAGCAACCTCAAAACATGTCATTTATCTGTCAACAGGTAATCAAGTCATCACAAATATTTTTCATACAATCCAATGGTAAAAGCAAACATAATCCATGTACCCTCACATAACTGAAGTCCCCACTCAGATGTGAAATGTCAAACATGATATGGGACTAAGCAAGTAAGGCACTCACTCTCACAATGAAGTTACTAGTATTATGTGTCAGATACCATAGGCTTTCCCTTATTTTCTCTACTTTGGGTTTTCAGATGGTCAGGTTAGGATCACTAGAGGACTTGATACATCTTGTAATGTAGGCTTAGGGCTGGACATGGTAAAGATGGAAGATTTTATATGTTACTATTCCTTCCTTGGCACTACATACATTAGCTACACCATTCACCTAATTCACCATTTTATTCTTTCATTCCCTTTCTTTTCCCTTTTTCTCCTTTTTATTCACATTTGCATTGATGTGGTGAGTTTTCAACTTTCTTCAACATTTTCACAATTTCTTTGAGCTTTATTTCTCAATATTTACAACATTTTCCATCCTTTTCTTTTCATCTCACCACACCTCATTTTCACTATTTCTTTCTTTTCTTTTCTTTTCCTTTCTTCCGTTCCCACCATTTATGCACCCCTACTCTAGACACCCTCAACTTAAGCATTTTGCTTATGTTGTGAGGTTCACAATATCCAAGGAAGGACTAGGGCCAAAAAAGATTCATTGTAAAAAATGGGTACGGTTAATCGGTAAATCAAAGAAACATAGTCTATTAAGGCTCAAACTTGGGATCAAGAAATTCATGAAACTTTTGGTAGGGCAATATTGGCTAAAAGTGAGCTAAAAAAATGGCCTATGATCATATCCTAACCAACCATCCTTAGCCTATGCAGAGACCAACCAGGCAAGTTCTAGATCTATAACACAATACCGAACTGACTAATATACCTCACTCACATATGGTACATGAACTATTTTCACCTCACATGTATGGTTTATACATAGCTTAACAAAATTACTCATGTTGAGAAACTAAATGACATCCAAAGATCCTTAGCGATCATGCATGTTGTCACAAATACATAGCTAATGCATTAATTTTTTTTAAAACAGGGTCAATTTTTTTTTCCAAAAACCAAAACTAGTGCATTTTTATTGGTTGAGTACTCCTAAGCTACTTTCTAATTAAACAAAAATCACAGACTAAAAAATAAAAATCCTACACACGCCGGTTCTATTAGATAGCATGCCTGAGGAAAAAAACACGACAAGAAAAATCCTCAGATGAACCAAAATTTCTAAAAATCACAAGTACACCCCCTCTCTTTTTTGAAAAGTAAGCTTTGTCTTCGAAGCATCATCTAGAGGAACATAGGGAAGAGAAAATACCTAGGCTACTAAAACTTCACCTTCCATGGGTTGCCTCCCATGCAGCGCCCGATTTAACGTCGCAGCACGATGTGACTTTTGTGACTCCTCAAGCACCATCAAGGTATACTTCCTCTATTCTTTTTAATTCTTCCTCATCTCCCAGATACACTTATTATTTGCCCATTTACTTTAAATTTTTTTCCTTCTCTATTCTCAAGTTCCACCGCACCATAAGGAGATACCTGCACTACTTTGTAGGGTCCCATCCATCTAGATTTCAACTTCCCAGGGTGCAACCGAAGTATTGAATTAAAAAGTAGGACCAAATCACCTGGGCTAAACTCCCTTCTTGCAATCATTTTTCATGGTAGATCTTCATTCTCTCTTTATAGATGGCTGCACTCTCATAAGCCTTAAGTCAGAATTCATCCAACTCATTAAGCTAGTTAAGTCTTAACTTGGTAGCTTCGTTCTAGTTCATATTCAGCCTCTTTAAAGCCCATAATGCCTTATGCTCTAGTTCAACTGGTAAGTGGCACGCTTTGCCATAAACCAGCTAGTATGGAGATGAACCAATGGGAGTCTTATAAGCTATTCTGCAAGCCCACAGTGCATCATCGAGCTTCCTTGACCAATCCGTCTGGGTAGTATTTACTGTCTTGGCTAGGATGGTCTTGATTTCCCTGTTCGAAACTTCCACTTGTCCACTCGACTGAGGGTGGTAAGGTGTGGCCACCTTATGCTTGACACCATATTTTTCCAACAAGGTTTTGAAGAGGCGA
>JACEIK010001521.1:185766-208053 GCA_018107945.1 Datura stramonium | reverse complement strand
CATCTTGGTACGATTTGTACACTGCCTCTCTGCACCTTAAGCCTTTTGCAACTTTTCATGGCCCTCAGTACGACTCGTATGTCCTTCCTACGGCTCATACTGTGGTCTGCACGTTAAGCCTATTTTGCATCTTTCATGCTTTCTTTTACCATTTTTAGGTATAACATCAATTCATCCTGCAATCAAAGGAAATGTGCCTTATATCCACATAAACATACCTAAGTTCATGCTATTTTCTTAGTTTTGAGCGTCGACAGTATTGTAAATCCACAGCACATCAGTCACGGTACATCTTGTGGCACCGGAATGGATAGAATACCTAGAACCATGAGCCTCATACGAATCCGGTCTCTCAAATCACCAACATCTGGGACACACAAACGACCTTGATATCAAAGCTTGACATATCCCCCTTTGGAGAAGACCTCCACCTTCTAATTCTGAACGACCTCCTTTAACTTTACCAAAATAGGGTCTTCATCCTATCTAGCTTTCACAGCAGTCACCAAGGATGATTCTGACCCATTCTGAACTATAACACCACCATCGACTGAGTCAACCAAACACACCCCCATCCGTGCAAGTGGATGCATGTCCTTCACCAGCTCCTTCTTTCCCTCATCTACATTGGACACACTCTCCATAGAGGGTCTACTAAGTGCGTCTGCTACTACATTGGCCTTTCCCCAATGGTAAAGGACACTCATATTATAATCCTTGAGTAGTTCCAACCACCTTCTTTGCCGCAGATTTAGGTCCTTCTGGGTCAACACATATTGTAAACTCTTGTGGTCCGTAAACACATCTACATGGACCCCGTACAAATAGTGTCTCCATATCTTCAAGGCAAATACCACCGTCGCCAACTCAAGATCATGGGTCAGGTAATTCCTTTCATGAACCTTAAGTTGCCTGGAAGTGTATTCTATGACTTTACCATGCTGCATCAATACACAACAAAGGCCGATCTTAGAAGCATCACAATGCACCACAAACCCATCGGCACCCTCGGGTAGGGTTAACATCGGTGTTGAGGTAAGTCGAGTCTTCAACTCCTGAAAACTCCTTTCACAAGCATTTGACCATTAGAATTTCACTTTCTTTTGGGTCAACTTGGTCAATGGCGCTGCAATAGATGAAAATCCCTCAACAAACCTCCGATAGTAGCTAGCTAAACCCAAGAAACTCCTGATATACGAGAGATTGACTGGTCTAGGCCAATTCTTCCCCACTTCTATCTTTTGTGAGTCCACCTGAACACCCTCACTAGAAACCACATGGCCCAAAAATGCCACTGAGTCCAACCAAAATTTGCATTTACTGAATTTAGTATACAATTGGCAATCCTTGAGGGTCTGTAATACCACCCTCAAATGAGCAGCATGCCCCTCCTCGCTCCGAGAGTATATCAGGATGTCATTAATAAAAATGATCACGAACATATCCAAGTATGGCTTGAACACCCTGTTCATCAAGTCCATAAAAGCTGCAGGAGTATTCATTAGTCCAAAAGACATAACTACAAACTCATAATGACCATACCGCATCCTGAAGGCTGTCTTCGGGATATCACTCTCCCAAACCCTAAGCTGATGGTATCCGGATCTGAGATCTATCTTCGAAAAGCACTTGGCACCCTGAAGCTGGTCAAATAAATCATCAATCCTAGGAAGAGGATACCTATTCTTGATGGTGACCTTGTTCAATTGTCGATAGTCAAGGAACATCCGAAGAGAACCATCCTTCTTTCGGACAAGTAGAACTGGTGCACCCAATGGAGACTTGCTAGGTCTGACAAAACCCTTGTCTAACAGGTCCTTCAGTTGCTCCTTCAACTCCTTTAGTTCAGCTGGAGCCATTTTGCAAGGAGGAACGAATATAGGCTGCATGTCGGGAAGAAGGTCAATACCAAAATCGGTTTCCCTCTCGAGAGGACTACCCGGTAGATTATCAGGAACACTTCTGGATACTCACATACTACTAGAGCTGACTGGATAGACGGGGTTTCAGATGTAGCATCCTTAACCCTAACTAAATGATAAACACAACCCTTAGAAATCATTTTTTTCAACCTTAAGGTAGGAAATGAAATGACCTACGGCACAGCTGAATTGCCCTTCCACTCAAGGACTGGCTCACCCGAAAATTTGAACTCCATAGTATGGGTTCTACAATTAACTAAGGCATAACATGCATGTAGAAAATCCATGCTAAAGATAACTTCGAAATCTATCATGGCTAACTCTATTAGGTCTGCTGAGGTGATTTTCCTAAAAACTGAGATCGGGCAATTTCTATATACGCTTCGTGCTATAACTGAGTCACTGATTGGCGTAGAGAGTGAGAAAGGTTCTGATAGAATTTCGGGACTGACTCTGAAACTACTAGCAAAATAAGGCATCACAAAAGACAAGGTAGCCCCTGGATCTAACAAAGCATAAACATCAAGATGGAAAACTCGTAACATACCAGTAGCCATATCTGGGGAAGTCTCCTGCTCCTGTCGAGATGCAAGGGCATAAAACCTGTTCTGACACTGACCGCCAGCTAAACTAGTCTAAGCACCCTGCTAGGAGGGACATGCTGCTGGAGCTACTGAACTAGCAGCTGGCACACAGGCTCCACCACCCCCTGGTCTGGCTAAAGGGCAATCCCTGAGTCAATGTCCCGATTTTCCACACCCCAAAAAAGTGTCTGAGCCAACTAAACACCTCCCTGAGTGATTCTCGCCACACTTTGCACAGGCTGGGAAGGTGCGCTCTATCTGCATGCTACCCTGGCCCCTCGAATCTGAGGCCCTGATCCTCTGATCACCTTGTGGTCTGGATGGTGTACTAGTTGATGATGGTGCTGGAGCAAAAGATCTGCGATGAGACTGTTGGTGATGTCCGGCCCCCGATCTAGGCTGAGAAGTCCCATAACTATCTGTCTTGGCCCTCTTGGCCTCTCTCCCCCTCTGATACACCGCCTCCATATGCTGGGCATGTAAAACTATGCCGGGAAAATCCATGTCCTAATGCAGCATGGAGATCCTACAATCCTTATCCAGGTAGTCCGCCACTCTATGTACAAACTTGCTCACCCGAGCTCTTTGATCTGCCACTAACTCTAGCGCATACTTGGATAAATGGGTGAACTCCAAGGCGTACTCCAGAACTATCATATTACCCTGCTTTAGATTCAAAAACTCATCCGCTTTCAGCTCCCTCATCTCGCGAGGGAAGAACCGAACTAGAAAGGCAGCATGAAACTCATCCCAACTGATGGGGCCTGCTCCTACTACCCTAATATCTTTCCACTGTTTGAACCAGATATGCGCAACCCCTTTCAGCTGATAAGAGGCCAAGTCGATGCACTCCCCATTTGTCATCCCCATGACCTGGGTGATCTTCAGAATCTCATCAATGAACTCATGTGGGTCCTCGTCTACTTTTAACCCAAGTAACTCCGGTGGGTTTATCCTCAGAAAATCCCTGACCCAAGCAGCCGCAGCATTCCGGTTCTGAGGGAGATGCGCCACCGCCTATTGATTGACCTGGGCGGTTAAGGCCTGTGCTAGAATCTGTATGGCTGCCATGAATTCAGCGTAGGCAGACGGCTCTGGTGCATGCTCCTCATGGGTTGGTGGGGCTTGATGGTGCCCCTCTTTGTTGTCGTTCTCGTGGCTGTTTTCGTTTCTCCTTCCATGCACTCGACGTGGAGGCAGGATTCTGCAAATGTGTATAGCACAAGTTAGAAGGATAGATAGACATTTCATCGCACGACATGAGATCATGAAAGAAAGGAACATTTCCTAAATGTCTCGTAACCTTTTCGTCATAAGTGTGATGCGCTTCACACCCATGATAAAAGACTCTATTAAATGCGGCCTTTGTACACCCTAGGACACTTCAAACCTATTACTCTGATAACAAGTTTGTCACGACCCGAACATAGGCCCGGATCGAGACATGGGATAAGGAATCCAGAGGGACTCCAAGTCGACCCATGGCATGAACACGCCTCTAACTAAATCAACAAAAGTGGAAGATCATCATGAATAACATAATCGTAGCTCACACATAATATGAAATCTGAGATACATCACATGAGTTTAAAGTTGAATATAAACTATGTCCGAGAAAGCCTCTAACATTGACGAGTTGATGGGACAAGACCCCAACTAACTCCCTAAAAATAAAACTGAAAATACAATATAGCTGACAAGAGATGGTCCTCAGGAGATGAGGACTCACCAACTAGGACAGGCTACTAACTCCGGAAAGGCTGGCTAGGGCCAAGGCTGAGTTTGATACCGGAGCCTGTATCATGAAATGATACAGCATAGAGTATGCGGTTAGTACGTGGAATGTACCGAGTATGCAAGGTAAGTAAAATGGGAAATTTAAAATACGTAAAAGTTCATAAGAGTAGTACAGCATGATCGTAATGTAAATACCATAATGTAACCATAAGGCTCAAGGTTTTCAAAACATTCATAAATTAACCATAATCATAATTATAAGGCAAAAGCTTCATTGAACATGACTTGAGCCAAAGTACATAATCATAAACATGCGTAAATCATGAGGAACAGTGGGAGATTCTTATAACTGACATACCCCATATGAGCACACATAGAGCCCGACCTGTAAACCCCTAGTTGGGAGGGTGTTCGTACCTTGACAAGGGTAGAAATATGAAAAACAATTGTGATATCACTCATGAAAGGCCCATTTGGGAAAAGGGGAAAGTCTCAAGGGAGTTCCCATCGTGACCTACGGTGGCACGCAGTTCTGAGATTCGGGACAAAACCTGGGCCCCAAACCTACTCGGTGTTAAATACTACTCCCAAAATATATATAGTGCTCATAGGATAATATACATGAAATTCATGGGCTAGTTAAATCATTATAATCATAAGCATGCTTGAAAATATGTGAACCAGCTATGAAATAAGGCCCATGAGTCGGCCATAATCATAAATCTTTCATAGGCCCATGAGTCGGCCATAATCATAAATCGTAAATCTTGAGGTTCATGCATACTTGTAAAACATGTATATACTTTATATTCATAAATTCATGATGAGAATTTGAGAGAAATCATATCATAAGTCATAAATCATAATTGGTTAATGAACATCAACATCAAAGTAGAATCATAACTTGAACTTCCATAAGGCATGCATAATTGGGCATAGTTTTGTAGAGATTTAAATACATAAGTTTATAATTTAAAGAGTTGTAAAATCTTCCCATGATTCGTAAAACATGAATTTATATATGAGAGGAACTAACCCATAGATAGATTATAAAGATTTCATAAGAATTGGGACAAAACCCCATAGAATTATCAATAGAATTTCATGAATTAAGGAGAGATTGGGCATGGGTGTGAACAAATTCACCCATTCATAACCTTACATACCTAGGATGGATTGATTTCACCACTCCATTGATTTCTCAATGAAGAATTGAGGAAAAACTTGAAGGAATTAAGCTTGATCACCTCCTTAGCTCTCTAAGTTTGCATGCATGAGTAGGAATAGTCTAGAATAAACTTGACCCTCTTAATACTCACTGTTCATAGCTTAAAATGACGTAGTTTAGACCTTAGGATCATAGAAATTATGGATAATCCCTTACTAAATTCGCAGAAAGTAACTGACTGTCAGTCCCCACGAGGGACTGGACGTGTCGTCATCCAAGGCCACGGCTCGTGGCCACCAATCGTCGAGTACACTGCCAACATTTCCCCAGGGCTCATCACGGGACACTGCATGAGTTATTACTGGTGACCATGACTCGTGGTCACCACTCATGGTCTTCACTACCCAAAAACCATAAACTCTTAGCCAATCTTGACCATGGCTGACTCAACGAGTCGTGGGGTCTAACCACGACTTGTGGTCATACCCGTGGTGATCCCAAATAACAAATTTCCAAGCTCAAGTCCAGAACCTCACCACGAGTCACTTCACGACTCGTGTTCTACCCCACGGGTCACAGAACGACTCGTTCTATGACCTGGTGCAAAGTTTCCAGTTTTCTCCGTTTCAACTCCCGGGTCTGATCTTAGGGTTTCCAAGGCATTACAAATAGGTACACTGAAATCTCCTGGATCCTTTAATTTTGGAGGTATTTTGCTCCTTGCTCTTGAGTTTCACTCCTCATTAAGTTCCACAGTTTAAAACTCTATCAAACGCCTTTTGTCTGCAACAATATATTTTAGATATATTGCATACTTTGTGACCTCCTATAGTATCTCCACCAGAAGAATGTTTACATATACCAATTTTAAGATCTCAAAAAAGTTTTTACATTGTTGGGTATGCTTTATGCTTTTGAATCTCTGAAGAAAAGGTGGAGGTGGCTTGGCTACCACAACTTTGGGCTACTTAGTAATTAGTTCAGAAATAACCTACATTTGGCTCTGACCTCTATGCCGGTACAACTTCTGTTCTGATTTCTTTTCTTTTCGAGAAGTTTCCTCTAGTTCTTCTGTTCCTTAGAGTGATTGCACTGACATTGTCTTTCAGATTCTTTTTTGTGTTACTTAGAAGTGCCCATTATGGTCTAGCAGTCTGCACTACAACAATTTGCCCCATTTGGAAATCCGCTTTGGTACCATAAAAGATGGAAGGCTTCATCTTGATAAACCTCTAGAACAGGTCATGCTCTTGCCCAGTCATCACCAGCTCCATTACCTATCTCGAGAATACCTCAGTATCAGAAACCTCATCTATCCATGGAGCTACATCGGCAGCATCCTGCAATCCTAAATGTTGACCTGCTGAAGCTACAGGTGCTGCCCCATTACCCACCAGTCCACTCATCAAGTTCAGTATCTGAGCCAATATATTTGAAGAAGCCGGTGCAGGTGCAATACCTCCCTAAATTGGTGCTTCTTCCTCCTCTACTACCATACCCGGGATCCCTAGGGTACGAGAGACTCGAACCTGTCTTTGGCTAGAACAACAGCCTAAGCACTACCTCTAGCCAGCGCTGCCTTCCATCCTCCACTACAGCCACCACTTTCAGCTTGCCCTCTACTTAAATTGTGGGCCCAACACCCGGCTATGGTACCTTGTTCTGGCTCCTCCTGAACATGTTCTCACTATTTGTGAGAAAAAAGAATGAAAGATGTTAGATACCAATTGGAATCAAATAATAGTACAAAAGAAAGAAAGAATTGAGTTTTCCTAAAGTCCTGTAGCCTCTCGAATAGAAGTACAAATATCTCTGTACCATTACTCAAGACTCTACCAGACATGTCTATCACGATTCGAGCTGGGACCCTGAATCGAGACATGAGACCTAGTACCAAGAATGGCTCCAACCTAACCCATGGCATATGCATAACAACTGAAGAGCATAAATTAAAGCGGAAAACTTAAAACTTAAACATGAATATAGAAGTCTGAATATAATAAAAACATAAATAGAAGCGTTAACATCACAACACCGAGCCAAAAACTTAACATACTACTCTATGTCTGAAAAGCCTCTATTGTCTGATGAGCTGCTAGGACAAGCCTCTAGCTAACTCCAAGTATGAAACTAAACTGACAAAATAACATGAGTAAAAGAATGTCCTCAATAGATGAGGACTTGCCAACACAAGGCTAAGCTGAACTGATAGAAAGTAGGACTAATAGCGCAGCTGAGTCTGATCGCCCGAACCTATATCATGAAATAATATAGCATAAAGTATGAGGTTAGTACTTTAAATGTACTTAGTACGTGAGATGAGTAAAAACATGCTATTAAAATACATAAAGAGTTCATGAGAGTAGGACATTTCAAACATGAAGCAATAATCATAATATAGGTATGAGGGCTCAAGGTTTTCAAAACAGTTCATAAACTAGTCATAATCATATTCGTAAGGGAAATCTTGTAAAACATAACTTGAGCCAAATTATCATAATCATGAATATGCGTAAAAATCATAAGGAACAGTGGGAGGATTTATCATAACTGATACTATTGTGATAGATCTTACATGATGCCCCAACTATCTCGCTCAAGTGGGCAGAGCCGCTCCAAGCTTGCCAGGCAAGGGGCGATGACATGGCGTGATCACTAAATAGACCCCGTATGGTTAACATGAGTATAGTCCTATGTTGGCACGTAGTTCTGAAGCCTGGGTTTCCGAAATTCCTGACCTACTCGGTGCTAGTTACAACTCTTAAAAACATGAACATGGCTCATAAAGTAATCATCAAACATACTTGAAATACATGGGATACTTAAAATCATAAGATACATGAACATTCTTGAAATACGTGAACTAGCCATGAAAGAGGCCCGTGAGTCGGCCATAAAAATAAACATGATACTTATAAAAGCTATGCATACTTGAGAAATCATCATACTGGAAATTTATAAATTCATGAAGGATTCTTGTAAAAATCATACATCATGATCATAATACATAACTTAAAACTTGAGAGTTGATATCATAAGAAAATCATGGAATTTCAATAAAAGGGAAATTTAATCCTAGAAGTTCATAATCATGCTTGATAGTAATTTCATGAAAGGCTTGATAGAATTACAAAACCCTAATCATAGAATCATCAATTTGATCAAGATAGCTAAACCCATATCAGAATCATGGAGGAATTCAACTATACTCTATAAAGCCCAGAAATTCGAAATTAGGGCATGGGGGAATGGTAAATCATGATTTCAATTGGAGAAGGGGCGTGAGGGTGGAAGAACCCTTCATTAAGGATCCCTACATACCTTGATTCACAGATTTCTTGACTTAGCTTGAAACCCAAAGAGAATTGGAGAGGATGAGAGTGAAGAACCCTAGCTTGTTCTTTAGAGCCTTGAGGGATTTCATCTTCTAGTTAGGGTGAGAGGGAGAGAATGAGGGTTCTAGTGTGGATAATACCCTTAAAACACTCTTTTCCAAGCTTAAAACGATGTAGTTTAGGACTTAGGAGCTTAGAAATTATAATAAACACCCTTAATGAACCGACAGGATATTGCACACTACTAGACCCGATGAGAGATTGGATGACCCGTTGGGAGACATGACGGGTCATCCCCTGACCCGTTGCCATTGGCAACCTCACTTGAAATGTCTGATCATTCCAAATGATAAGTCTCTTGACAACTCTTTAGGTCAAATGATGAGTCACTTAACGGCTCATTAGGGACTTGACGACTCATTTTCTTAATCCGTGAAGTACACTGGAATTTCACACTTTCCCCACTACTGCTCACTTAATGGTTCATTTAACGACTTGTGGGGTGTCCTAATGACTCGTCACTACCATCTGTCATGGTTGTGTGAAAATAGAATTTCCCAAAGCTTGGCACCACTTAACGGGTCACTTGACGACCCGTTAGGTCAAACGACGAGTCACTTGACGACTCGTTCTGTGACTTAGTGTAGATTTTTGTGCTTTCTCCATTTCAACTCTCAGGTTTTATCTTAGGAAATTTTGGGGTATTACATTATCTCCCTTTGGGAACATTCATCCTCAAATGTAGATTAAGAATACTGAAGGGCTAGGGAAGAAATTGCAATCCCAAAACTAAACAACTAAAGCTGAAAAACCGATGGAATGACTGACTCTGGACTGAAATACATGACTTAACTGAATTCATGAAACATACATACATGCAATGACATGAAATGAACTTAGAAACATGAACTTGACATGAAACTGATTAGAGTACTAAGGAGGGAACTGAGACCTCATACTGGAACTGAATCAAAAGGGAAAAGATGCGGGTATCTAGCCATCATATCTACTTTGGCTTCCCACGTAGCTCCTTCAATAAGCTGATTTCTCCATAACACCTTCCGTGAAGCTACTTCCTTATTTCTCAACTTCTGAACCCGATGATCAAGGATCCCAACTGGAACCTCCTCAGAGGTAAGACTGTCCTTCACACCTATGTTTTCCTCTAAAACTAATAAGGGTGGGTCATCAATGCACTTCTTCAATAGAGATACATGGAAAATTGGGTACATCGAAGCTAACTCTGTTGGTAGCTCCAACTCATAGGCCACCTTGCCAACTCGACTCAGAATCTTATAAGGACCAACATATCAGGGACTAAGCTTCCCTTTATTCCTAAACCTTATCACTCCCTTCATGGGAGATACCTTTAGAAAAACCCAATCATCAACCTCAAACTCAAGCTTTCTCCTCTTAACATCTTCATAAGATTTCTAACGACTCTGAGCTGTTTTCAACCTTTCTCTAAAAAGTTGAACCTTCTCCATGGCCTCATGAACTGAATCTGGCCCTATCAACATAGCCTCACTTTTCTCGAATCAATAATAGGTGATATACACTTTCTCCCATAACGAGCCTCAAACGGAGCCATCTGAATGCTGGAATAGTAGTTACTATTGTATGCAAACTCAATGAGGGGTAACTGATCATCTAAATTACCCTCAAAATCAATCACACACGCTCTCGATATGACCTCCAAGATCTAAATGGCCCGCTCATCCTGACCATATGTTAGTGGTGGAAAGTTGTGCTAAGCTTCACCTTAGTACCATGACCCTTCTGAATCAATCCTCAAAATTGAGAGGTGAACTAAGTACCCTTATCTGAGATGATAGGTAACAAAACCCCATGCAACCAAATTAATTCCTATATATAAAATCTAGCATAGTCTTTGTGCTGACTTGGTTATCCCATCCACTATTACTTATATAGAATCATGTCGTCGATGTGTCTGAGGCGACCCTGTGATGCAACCCATATTTATCTCTTTCCACTTTCAAATAGGACTATTGATACCCTGTCGCATACCTCCTGGTCTCGAATGCTCAATATTTCTAGCCTACCCTCCTAACCCGGGCTCCTATTTATACTAAAGTCTGAGTCCAACGACATACCTTAACTATGTTCAAGCCTAACTAGACCATACCTCCGGCAACCTAGAGTTATCCACTAAGAACATTACTTTCCCCTTGACAAGAAAGTCACACAAGTTTGAGCTTTAATCAAGAGTCACTAGTCACACCATACTATGGTCTACCTGTACATCACCACCTCATTCAAGCCTATCACTTATAGTTACCCCATGGCTTATTATAGCTAACGTTATTTAGGAATTCCTCTATTTTCCAAGCTTGGCTAATAACTGCGCTTCATGAACTTCTACATACCTGGAACCTATGGCAGGAATAGAGAGTTATCCTGAACGTACACATTTTAACCATTATTTCCATCATGGGGGAACATTTGTAGGGCTTAGAGTTAGGAAATCGTGAGCACGAATTGTTCAAGAAATCTAAGTTGGGCATATACCTGATATAACACGATCTTATAAGCCACTAAGGCAAATCTTAAGAACTTAGTTCATAGAGCTAAGCATGCTGAGAGACATGAATTTACATATATAACGAGTTTCATGACATGAAGCTGAGTTTGATGGAATCATGGAAGAAGACTGGAATCATCACTTGAAGTGGTTACTTCTCATTCTACAAATCTGAGTATGAATACACGTAAGGAGTACTTGGAACTTAGACATGGGAATAACATGTTCGCATATGAAATAAGTTAAGTATCACATTGACTAAAGTACTAGAAGATACCTGGATAAGTGTGGATCGATCTCCTATAGCTACTGATCCTGGACCTTCACACTTGGAACCCAGGACTTGACTTGACTCTTCAACTTATCGTCTCCTCCTTATCTTAAAGTCATCATTCTAAGACTCTTGGATCCTTTCTTAAGGCTGGGATACATCACTAACACTTGACTTTCAATTCGCCCCTACAGTTATCACTGAAGGCTTCATACCTATAAGCATTTCATACAAAAAAAGACTCTACTTAACGTGGCTTTCAGATACCTTAGGACACACCTAAACCTTTGCTCTCTTACCAAGTTTGTCACAAGCCGAGCTGAGACTCCAAATCGAGACACGGGATCTAGAACAACGAGTGGATCCAAGCTAATCTATGGCATGTACATAGCAATTCAAGAGCATAAATTAAAGAGAAAAACTTAAAACTTAAACATGAGTACGCAGAAGTCTAAATATATAATAAAAATGAAAATAGAAGCATTAACATCACAACACCGAGCCAAAAGCTAAACATACTACTCAAGGTCTGAAAAGCCTCTACTGTCTAATGAGCTGCTGGGACAAGCCTCCAGCTAACTCCAAGTCTGAAACTAAACTAAAAAAATAATAGGACTAAAAGAATGTCCTTGGTAGATAAGGACTCAATAACACAGGGATAAGATGAACTGATAGGGAGTAGGACTAACGACGCGACTGATTTTGATCGCCCGAACCTATATCATGAAAAGATATAGCATAGAGTGTACGGTCAATAATTGAATGTACTAAGTATACGAAGTGAGTAAAAGCATGTTATTAAAATACATAATGAGTTCATGAGAGTAGGACATTTCAAACATGAAGCAATAATCATAATATAGGCATGAGGGCTCAAGGTTTTCAAAACAGTTCAAAAACTAGTCATAGTCATATTCGTAAAGGAAACCTTGTAAAACATAACTTGAGTCAAATGATCATAATCATGAACATGCATAAAAATCATAAAGAACAGTGGGAGGATTCATCATAACCGACACCATCATGATAGAGCTTACATGATGCCCCAACTATCTTGCTCAAATGGGTAAAGCCGCCCAAAGATTGCCAGGCAAGGGTCGATGACATGGTATGATCACTAAAGAGACCCCGAGGGTTAACATGAGTATAGTCCTACGTTGGAACGTAGTTCTGAGGCCTAGGTTCCTGAAATCCCCTACCTACTCGGTGCTAGGTACTACTCCCAAAAACATGCACATGGCTGTTAGAATAATCGTGAAACATACATGAACATACATGGGCTAGTTAAAATTATAAAATACATGAACATGCTTGAAATACGTGAACTAGCCATGAAAGAGTCCCGTGAGTCAACCATAAACATAAACATAATAATTGTAAAAGCTATGCATACTTGAGAAATCGTCATACTGGAAATTTATAAATTCATGAAGGGTTCTTGTAAAAATCATACATCATAATCATAATACATAACTTAAAACTTTAGAGTTGATATCATAAGAAAATCATGAAATTTCAATAAAAGGGAAATTTAACCCTAGAATTTCATAATCATGCTTGAGAGTAATTTCATGGAAGCGTTGATAGAATTACAAAACCCTAATCATAAAATTATCAATTTGATCAAGATAGCTAAACCCATAGGAGAATCATGGAGGAATTCAATTATACCCAATAAAGCCCTAGAAATTTGAAATTAGGGTATGGGGGAATGGGAGATCATGATTTCAATTGGAGAAGGGGCATGAGGGTGGAAGAACCCCTAATTAAAAATCCCCACATACCTTGATTCACTGATTTCTTGACTTAATTTGAAACCAAAAGAGAATTGGAGTGGATGAGAGTGAAGAATCCTAGCTTGTTCTTAAGAGCCTTGAGGGAATTTGATATTCTAGTTAGGGTGAGAGGGAGAGAATGAAGGTTCTAGGGTGGATAATACCCTTAAAACACTCTTTCCCAAGCTTAAAATGACGTAGTTTAGGACTTAGGAGCTTAGAAATTATGAAAATGACCTTAATGAATTGACAGAAAATTGCACACTACTAGACCTGTCGAGAGACTGGATGACCCGTTGGGAGACATGAAGGGTCTTCCCCTGACCCATTGCCACTGGCAACTTCACCTGAAATTTTTGATATTTCCAAACGACGAGTCACTTGACGACTCATTAGGTCAAACAATGAGTCACTTAACTGCTCGTTAGGGACTTGATGACTCATTTTTTAACCCGTGATGTACATTGGAATTGCACACTTTCCCTACTTCTGCTCACTTAATAGATCACTTAACAACTCGTGGGGTGTCCTAATGACTCGTAACTATCATCCGTCATGAATGTCAGAAAATAGCATTTCCCCAAGCTTGGCACCACTTAACGGGTCACTTGATAACCCGCTAGGTCAAACAACGAGTCACTTGATGATTCATTAGGTCAAACGATGAGTCACTTGATGACTCGTTCTATGACCTGGTGCAGTTTTTTCTGCTTTCTCCATCTCAACTCTCAGGTCTAATTGTACGGAATTTTAAGGTGTTACATTATCTCCCCCTTGGGAACATTCATACTTGAATATAGATTAAGCATACTGAAGGGTTAGGGAAGGAACTGCAATTCTAAAACTGAACAATTAAAGCTGAAAACTGATGGAGTAACTGATTCCGGACTGAAATACATGACTGAACTGAATTCATGAAACATACATACATGCAATGATATGAAAGGAACTTAGAGACATGAACTTGACATGAAACTGAATAGAGTACTAAGAAGAGAACTGATACCTTATGCTGGAACTGAATCGAAAGGAAAAAGATGTAGGTATCTAGCCATCATATATGCTTCATTTTCTTTATTTAAACTCCAATCGAATGCTTTTTGTTTATCACAAACTGAACAAGTCTTCTGCTGCAAAGGTTCATTTGTATCTAGTTCTGTTATCATGTTTTTATGTTAATATGCATATCATGTTTAGATGTCTACCTTTAGTGATTAATTATTCTTGGTTCTGTTTATCTTGCTTGGATTAACACCTGCGATGATTAATTATACGACTCATTACTTGTTGTATGGTTTCATTGTTAGTTAAGAAAAAGAAATGGAACTTGAGTTTGTTTTCCAAAATGAAGATACAGTAATTAAAAAAATAATTTGTTTAGATATGGATAAGTTTCATTCAAATTAAATGATTTAAAAATATGGGTAATTCATAAGTTATTTAGGTAGTAAGGTATTAACTAAGTTGTTTACTTTGGTTACTTGTTAAGCTATTTCTTATTAATGATATTTTTAATTTGTCTTGGTCTGCTTTTAACTTGTTTGTTACTGTACATACTTTGAAAATGATATATAAGCATAAAATAATGATTTCAATTTCCTAAGATTGAAGGAGAAGGACTTTGCAGAGATAGTGGCATTATAATACTTTACTTGGTTTTCCGTCCCAAAATATTAGTTTCGAGATCTTGCAGATAGTTGAACTAATAGTGGTATAAACATTTGCATATTGTCATCTCTTTAGTTAATTTTATTTCTTCGATTATGTATTTTATATGAAAATTATTGCTTTTGATTAGATTGGATGGTTACTGCAGTTTGTTTAAATTAGTTTAAGTTACATTTAACTTGACATCTTTGAAATAGACTCTTGTGATGAACTAATTAATTAGCTTAGATTGTGGGACATTAATGAAAATATCTTTCAGGCCAATAACTAATTCAAGGCCCTTTTAAATATTTTTTAATCACGATAAGAGTGAGATGAAATACAAATTTATTTCAAATTTCATTGTCAACTAATAAGAAAAGAACTGAAAAACTCTTCTTCTTTTTTGAATCCTTTACTTTTTATGTGCTTATTTTAATTGGGAGTTCAATCACGGTGAGTGAAGGAGTCAATGCGCGAAGTAGAGCTCAAGTGGAACCGTCACTCCAAGAAGGGCTAGGTACATTACGGAAAATGATGAAATAGGCAGACTATGACTGACTTCTTGTATGAAACACACATAGCTTTATAAAAAATAAAGCAACCCATTATCCCTCGTTTTCTAATTTTATATGCCACCCTTTTAAAAGTCTCAAAGACTTGATAACTTTTACTATTATACTAAATTGTAGACATACTTTTATGAAATTTAAACATAAAAAATATATACGTATTTTAGCTTTAGCTACCACGACTTTTTAAATGTTTAAATATTTTTGTCTTGTCTTGAGGCATTTAAGAGGGTCGATCATAAGAAAATGGAATAAGGGAGTAACATCGCATTGGACCCCATTTCAACCTTGTCATACCTTGATCTCACTCTCTTATCCGTAACTTCATGTATTGTTAGTTTATTATTTATTTTAGTATTTTGTTTTGAAGAAACCAGGTTAGTTCCTTTATCTTTAATCTTATGATTCTCTATCTTAGTTTCCCTTAATTATTTATATTATTCAATTACNTATTTATATTATTCAATTACTTTAAGTGTTCTATTGAAAGCGAACAGGTATGTTTTCTCTTCTTCTGTACTTGAACAATATATTTTTTGATTGAGTGTATTTTTATTAATGTAAAATTTGCATGCTTAATCACTTAATTAGTTAGACTTTTTTTAATTAAATAACTAAGTTTACATGCCTAGATTTATTTATTCGTTTTGATTAACAAAAATTATGCATGCTTAATCACTTGACTATGTTAGACTTAAATAAAAAATTATTTTTTGTTTATCTCTTAATCTCCCTACATAATAAATGAATCCAAAACGGACCCACAGTTGCGGATCTCGAAAGGTACCTAGCACCTTCATTATAAAGTAACTTGAACACTTACCGGATTTTGGTGATGTAGGCTAGTTAAATGGATTTTCCACGTAATTAATTTAGTATGGTACTCTAACGCACCATAATGCATTAGGTGGCGACTCTTCCTTTTATTTAATCCTAAAAGAATTGTCACATATTGAGTCCCATTTTGTGCGAGAAAAATGGGGCGCGACACCTACCTCAACCGAAGAATTTGAATATGCAAGCTACTTCACACGAGTCTTTCCATTTCTCAATGCATTGGAATGCTTAAAGGCTAGAAACAAATAAATTAAGAATATTTAATTATCTACTATTCAATCATAGTCTTGGAAATTCAAACCCACTCAATTCTACTTGTTATCAAGGTTCAATTCATTATCCATGGGTTAAGTTACCATAACCTAGTCTCACCATGATCACATTATCCTAGATCATGGAGTTTATACTCCTTTAATTTCCTTTAAAGCAATTTTTATTCTAAAGGTCTGTCACGCCCCACCTTGGGAGGCATGACTGGTAACTGGTGCCACACTGGAATCTGACTGACCTGGCTGGCTTCTGCACGTCTGGTGCATGCCTGCAACTCAATTCAAGAAAACGGGCTATATCTCGGTTGTAAATACAGCCTCCGGCTGACAAGGCCGTACAACCACCTGTAAACGAAAATATCTAACCAACAACAAGCAATAAAAGGGATCATATGCGGGCCAACGAGACCATCATGCTGTCTAGTTATAACAAAAATGAGAACAAGCTACTATATTAGGCCCCACACGGCCAACATACGAAACATAGATAATTTAGGCCTCACACGGCCTAAATTAAGAGTACTTAATTATCTACTATTCAATCATAGGCTTGGAAATTCAAACCCACTCAATTCTACCTGTTATCAAGGTTCAATTCATTATCCATGGGTTAAGTTACCATAATCTAGTCTCACCATGATCACATTATCCTAGATCATGGAGTTTCTACTCCTTTAATTTTCTTTAAAGCAGTTTTTATTCTAAAGGTCTGTCACGCCCCACCTTGGGAGGCATGACTGGTAACTAGTGCCACACTGGAATCTGATTGACCTGGCTGGCTTCTGCACGTCTGGTGCATGCCTGCAACTCAATTCAAGAAAACAACGAGATATATCTCGGTTGTAAATACAGCCTCCGGCTAACAAGGCCGTAAAGCCACCTGTAAACGAAAACATCTAACCAACAACAAGCAATAAAAGGGATCATATGCGGGGCAACCAGACCACCATCCTGTCTAGTTATAACAAAAATGAAAACAAGCTACTATATTAGGCCCCACATGGCCAACACACGAAACATAGATAATTTAGGCCTCACACGGCCAACAACAGCCAACTAACTGAGGATTGTAGTTTGCAAGCCTCTAAGAATAGAAATAATGGTTGGGACAGGGCCCCGACCTATCCAAATACTATACAAAAAAAAGATGATAATCTTTTATAACCTGGAAACTCCGAATGAAAGGAGCTGACCGATGTACTGACTCTAAATGGATCCCTGGAGATCTCATAACCTGTCCGTCTAAACCTGCAGGCAAGTAATGCAGCACCTCATAATTGGGCGTCAGTACAATATGTACCGAATATGTAAGACGGTAATAAAAGCTGAACAGAAATTATTAAAGACTGAAAGTAAGTAGGATGAAGGGGCAGAAAGTTTTACCTGTAAACTTGCTTATTCATAACCTGCATCTAGCAAAGCACTGCACATATATGAGCTAAGACTTTATGAGTACACATTCATAAACTATAACTAGCAGGCAAGAGTGCACACAAGAACCTAACCTGGCCCGTATAAGCTTGGAAGGTAAAAGCAACACAAAAACAACCTACCGGGACCCCCATAAGCCTTGGAAAGTTTCAACTTGCAATTGGCAATTCCTTCCAACTATAAACCTTATGCTGAGAGAATAGGACTAATTTTAATACTAAATTCGATAAAAAGTGATAACTTTTATTAACAATAAAAACTATCATTCAACTCCGTATAACTCGATCGAAGACCTATAATTTCCCGAGAGTTCAGAAGGAAAAAGTGCTTACCTAATGCCTCTGGCCTAATAGAAATCAATTTAGAACAATTTTGACAATTTTTACTTGGCGGAGTTTCGATTTTCTGGGAAATTTTTCGAGAAATAACTCCATATTAATGCTTTCTGTAGGCCTAGGACTCATTACCCAAAGTTAATTTGAGATTGGACAGCGTTTGGTAGCGTAATCGGACGAAAATCTAAAGAAACTTGTGTGTCCTTTGCTTTATGGCCGTGGGAGTTTACAACAAATGAAATGAAATCAAACTAAAGCCTTATATATAGGCTAATGGCGATGGAATGGAGCACCCCATGCCACCCAAATTGCCAAAACTTCCTCGCGTCGTGCCCCTCGGTGCGCCAGTGGGCCTGGCGCGCCGCGCTGGCCAGGGCTCTGCAGCGCGCTGGCCCCTTGCGGCTTAGCCTCGCTTGGCCCTACTTCTGAGACTTTTTCCCCACACGTCAAGCTCTCTTTAATCATCACAAATCCACACATACACTTACTAACCATTAACATTTTATGGGGTGTAACATCCTCCCCCTTTAATAACATTCGTCCTTGAATGTTATCTTTAAGCTTAGAGGGCAATTTTTGGTAAAATTTTGGTAGAGTCTCCCCTATATTATGAACTATCTGAAAAACTTGAAACAAAGAAAAGTCCAATATAGGTGTCTCGCAGGACGCTATAAACAGTTATTTCATCACTAAGAAGCAGCTAGCTAAACAATATTGATATGTAAGCAGTAAAATAACAACTAAATAATAACATCACCTCCATTGTATAACCTGAATCAGTCTTGGAATAAGTGAGGATATCTAGATTTCATGTCATCCTCAACTTCCCAAGTCATCTCTTCCCTATTCTTATTTCTGCATAATACCTTAACAGAGGCTATGTCTTTAGTTCTCAACCCGCGAACTTGCCGATCTAGTATGGAAACTGGAACTTCTTCGTAGGCTAGCCTTTCAGTAACCTGAATGTCCTCAACTGAAATAACTCGAGACGGGTCACCTATGCCCTTCCGCAACATTGACACGTGGAAGCAAAATGGACAAGTTCTAGCTCCAGAGGCAATTCTAGCTCATATGCCATCTTGTCTGTCCTCCAGAGGATATGATACGGGCCAATGAATCTAATTCTAAACTTTCCAACCTCATAACGCCCTGCGTTGGCGAAGTTTAGGATTACCCAGTCATTGCTTCAATCCTTGACTTCCTACGCGTTTGTTAGAGTAAGACTCCCGACGACCCTGGGCTGTCGGTACCCATTCCTTTTTTGTAAGTTTTTAACTTTTCCCAGCTGAATGATGTAGTATGCACCGGTTCAACTACTCGTATTTCACCTGCTTCAGGTTATTATGTAAGGGACCTACATTTCTATTCATAAAAGGTCTCCGGGTATCTGACCCGTTTGCTCTGCTTGGCTATTTGCTTGGAGACAAGAAGCCACACTTACCTTAACATGCGCTCCAATATGTTCTAACATCTTCCCAGAACCTAGCTGGGAGTTGTGCCTCTTTGTCAAACTCAATTAGATGCTTGGGCTCTATGCAACCAAACTACTTCTTAAACATTTAACTCGGCATAAACTTTAGCTGAACATAACTCCATCCGGTGAGACATGAGTTGATCTCGTTAGCCTTTCTGTACTCGAATCCATAGGGTCAATTTACATCTGATACGAGGTAACCCTATAACTATATTCATGTTGACTACTCTCTATTCCCCTGAAGGCACGACTATTTCCTGAATTAGTTTGCTCGGTTCCTACTGCCCAGCCTTCCCTAGATGGTCATTGGAGCTTTGTGCTATGACTCAACAATATCTTCCCTCTCCCCATGCCGTCAGTAGGTCTCTCTTTATGAAATGGATGTGTTTTCATTACACTCTGGGTGGAGGGAGTAACGGACATGGTGCACCTTGGCTATAGTCTGTTGACGAAGTTCAGCCACCCTTGGAACGCAGAGTCGACCTCTGGGTCTAATGACTCTGCACCTTATTATCTTGAGGGCCAATAACTTTCTACTACGCATTGTCTGTAGGTTGTACTAGGTTAGAGTCTCTATGTCGCCACTCCTTTGCCTTCACAGCTGGTGGTGATATTGCCACATTCTAGGTTACAACCTCACTATCCCTTAACTGTCATCTAGATGCTTATTTCTCGGCATTCAGCGGTGGTCCCATGCTCTGTCAATCTACTTCAACCTAGAGGCAATTCTATTTTCCTCCAGAATTAGATACTCATGCCTCTTCCCTTGCTCCCTTAGGCTAATCCTTAGGGTTCGTACCTTCTACCTCGTATTGTCAAGGATATTACTGATCAAGTCTACCGACCTGTATTCTTCTAACCCGTATTCGGGCCTATTTCGTTCATATGATCTCTCCGTCCTTCAACATAACAAACTAGGGCCATAACCATTACCTTGCGGATATGCCCTACTGTCATTAGCATACTGCAACGGAATTATCCTCTTTCTGATTGAAGCCTTACTATTTCTGGAGGTTTATCATTGATGGACCCTCTCAGACGCACTTGAGTGCTACTGGGAAATCTTGTTCGCCCTCCTGGTTTACTACCGTGAGGTTCTAGGTAACTTTGTAAACACTGGGAGTCTTAACCACTTCCTAAACCTTCTCGAAATCAACAATTCTAGCCCTCTTTTACCTTTTATTCTGGTCAACATGGCATTTCTACCTGCGCTTTCTATTGTACTGAAAGAATAAACTGGGAGGTGGGAAGTAACCCTATCATTCTATACCAAGGCTAGGGCGCGGATTTCAATAACTCTAAAGGATGAGGGTACAAACCTTGCATAATCCTTTGTATGTTTCAGGTGGTCCAACCTTAACTGTTGCCCCTGTCTAATTCTACATATATAGTAGGTAAGCCAACTCATATATATACTATTCTGAGGTACTATTTCGATGCTGAAGAAGGAATTAGGGATGACACTGACATATCTGTTTCCTTAGGAAGTCCTCGGCGCCTAGGGAGGGTGATGGGAAAATGTAAAAGACGTCTACTTCCGTCGTTAGGCTAACCGTCCCCCAATTGTGGTGCCTCATTAGCACCTCCTCCTGCTGTTGTAGTTATCTTGCGACTGGATAGAGTCTGTCTTATATCGAACACTATTCTAGACAGACATAACGATGAATGCTTAGGGACTCAACCCTATACAACTCCGCTCGATAGCACGATTTGAGATGAAGGAGGGGTAACCATACTATCATGCCTCGCAGTCTCCTGCTTATAAAATGTGGTGCACAACACATTTATAAACAAGACTCTAATAGACACGGCTTGCAGACTCCCTAGGATATGACCTGCTTTAATACCAAGTTTGTCATGCCCCACCTTGAGAGGCATGAATGGCACCTTGTTCCATACTGGAATCTGACTGACCTGGCTGGCTTCTGCATGTCTAGTGCATTCCTGCAACTCAATTCAAGAAAACAATAAGCTATATCTTGGCTGTAAATACATCCTCCGGCCGACAAAACCGTATAGCCACCTGTAAATGAAAACAACTACCAACAACAAGCAATAAAAGAGATCCTATGCGGGCTTACAAGACAACCATGATGTCTAGTTATAATAAAAATGAGAACAAGCTACTATATTAGGCCCCACATGGCCAACACATGAAACATAGCTAATTTAGGCCTCACACGGCCAATAACAACCAACTAAATGTGTAGTCTCCAAGCCTCTAAGAAAATAACTAATGATCGGGACAGGGCCTCGGCCTATGTTACACCCCGTAAAATTCCTAACATATAGATGGCCTATTCGCATGTTGGTTAAGAGTATTTGAAAGCCATACATGCTAGAAAAAGGCCCGGGAAAAGACCGGACAAGAAACCTATCGAACCATCG
>JACEIK010001521.1:150107-169233 GCA_018107945.1 Datura stramonium | reverse complement strand
GCGGCGGTTAAATAACAACAGTTTGACCACCACAATCTAAAAACTAATCAATTATTTTTTAATATAGCGGCGGTTAAAACCTCCACCTTATAAGTATTTTATTTTAAAATTTCGGCGGTCGAAACCCCCGCAATTTATTGAATTATTTTTTTATTACAGCATTTATGAATTATTTTTCTGCTACATTACAATAAATTATTTTCCTGCTACATAACAATAACTAATATCATACAAGCATAGAGGAATGCGAAAAAAACATAAACACAAAGTTTTCAATACATTGTTTTAAAGTATTGAAACCATAAAGAACTATAAAATAAAATACTAAATGAAGTTTCAAAATATTCAATGTATTGTTCCAAAGAAAAAACACAAAGTTTTGAATACATTGTTCTAATGAAAAGAATTATAACAACAGAAAGCATAAAGGAGAAACGTAATCTAATTCTTGCATAGTTTAGAGATTTAATTTAGCTATGCATCATCACAATTCACAATTTAAACGCAAAATATCACCCCGATCATTCGATAACATTGCCATAATTACAAATCTAATACAATAACAAGAAACTTTAATCATTGCCACTGGAATTACTACCTCCAATTGATCTTCCATCCATATCAGGAAGGGGTCCACAAGATGCATCACTTGGATACAAAAACAAAAGTAATTACAAGGTCTTTTAATGATAAATATTATAAAACAATATGTTAATTTGTGTTCTATTTAAAATGAAAAAGAAAATTTAAGAAATTATTTACCGGTGTAAGAGGAGAAGCAAAAAACCCTGCAAATTATTGAGGTATCATCCCTTCTTTCATTATCATATATTTCTTGAAAGCATTCATCATTAGCTTGTGAGAATTCACTATTTCTTTGTAGTTCTCTTGGCTTTGCTTGTGAGCATTTAACATTTAAGTGTAGTTTTCTTGACAATGGGACTAACATGAATTATTACTACTTGAAGCACTCATATCACTAAAACGAGGTCTTGTTTGTTTAAAAGCTATACTAGGAATAGCTCCTAAACCGAAACACCTTACCCTTCTAAAGTGCTCTTTTCCTAAAACCCGACCAACAGCATCATTCGGACGAAACTTCAGACTCATCAATGGTGCTTTGACTTACAGCTAGTTCAATTTTTTTCTAAATAGTATAACACAAAATTCATTGTACAATTTTATTTAGTAATTGACAACAAAAGAAGAAAGTAACAACAAGCAAGAGATGAATTCTACAATTTTAAAATATTAAATTATCTCTGACGTAATGTTGGTATTATGTGTGCTTCATTTATGTTATGATTTAGTTTTGTTTCTGTTTTCTTTTAATTCCTCTGTTTCTAAACAAAACTAGTCTCTGTTTTCTTTCTTGTTTGATGAATGTTGCTTCTCATATTTTCCTTTTCTTAGATATGCATGATTTAGCTAAGGATCCTCTAAGTTCTCACAAAGATTTAGCAGCAGCATGAGAGAGTTAGTTGGAGTGTGAAAAATCCCATTGTTGATGCAGATTTGAATTACTTCAACCCTTAGTGGAGGAATTTCACCCTCTCTAAGCTCCAAGCTGCAACTAACAATTTCCACCAAGGTTGGTAAAATTACTTGTCATTTCGATTTGCTTTATTAATTTCTTTCATATCATTTAGTTGGGATTATATTTTATTCATGATAATAATTTTACTGTTAGTCCTATGTTTTTTAGAAGTATTTTAATTATGATTGGTTTCTTGTTGTTGTTTTGTTAATTGAGGTAGCATGCTTAACTTACAAGAAAAAAGATCTTAGATTTGTAGTCTCTAATAGTCAAATCATGCATTTCGTGCTGTAGAAAACTTGATACGAAAGGGTGGTTACGCAGAAGTTTACAAAAGGATGTTTAAGAAGTGGACAGTTCGAAATAAAACAAGCTCAAGATAGGTACTTACACATATCTCTTTCGCTGCCTCATTAACATATGATCCATCTTGTTTCGTATAAGTAGAAAGATAAAGTTATGCCCGTCCAGGCTTGTGACCTATTTGAGCCATCTATAAATAATATAATCAAATTAAAATAACTTAACCGTGCGCAGTCTGCAAGGCCTGGTGACGGGCGCCCTATCACTTTATATGATCAATAACTTAACCAATAAATAATAGTAGAAAGTTTAATAAATAAAAATAAAATATATTGAATTAATATCTTTCACCATTTCAGCCCTTCTTCTCGAGTTAGATTTGGAGCCACCAGTGTGTGGAATAGTTTGTTTCTTCCGATTTCAGCATTTTTTTGCACATTTTCTTAAAAAAGATACTTGAATTCAATAAAAAAACAAATAATTATACAATTACACATTTCAATAGAAGCAATTCCAAAGATACCTTTGTTCTTTTATCCAAACGGTTATCCACATAAGAAGTCTATTGATCCCGTGGAATTCCTTCAAAAATGTTATCCATCATATCAACTCTGCTTTTCAAGGGGTCAAAGAACTTATCCCACAACTTTAACCTCCTTGCACCCCACTTCTTTGAAATAGAGTTATATACACATCGTCGTGCATTTGCCTTAGCTGTATTAAATTGAAATCGGGGCTTTATAAATAAAATATTGATTAGCTTAACTATCACATGCCAATATAAAGTGCAAATACATAAAATAGAGATATAATTGTAACAATAGAGTTCGTACCTTTACAATTTAATCAAAGAAGTGGTTAAAGTATGACTCTTGTAAATCATTCTATTTCACAAAGCCAATTAGAAAAATAGAGCAGTCAGTTGCTAAGATCCCACAAAAACCTGCAAGAAGACCTTGTGCTTCTCAAATTGCAGAATCATCATCAAAATCAACAACGATACGTTCTTCACAAGATAAATTTAAGATGTCCTTCACCTTCAGTTTTCATTTCTTCACATCTCCTTGTGAATCTTTAACAATAAAAATCATAGAATGAAATTAATGTGACCTCAACAAATTAATGCTACAATATGATTTGCAGATCATCAATCTAAGTTTGTTACAAAAGTAATTTGTAATTGATTTTTTAGTGAACTGATAATGCAAATAAATTTTATAGTAACTGTGTATAATACTATTAGTTAAGGTCTTTTGTGATTATAGGGCTGAAAATGGGTGAAAATGTCTATTTTGTGTCACTGTCCTCTTAATCATTGCTCCTAATAAACTTCGAAGATAAAATTTCAGATTTCAATACTAAAGTCCCATTTCTCTTGGGGCCTTAATTAATGATCAAGTCAATTCAAATGCTAGACTCATAATTAACTATCTTTTATCTGTATAAGTTTAATTTTTCTTAAATAAATGCAATCACTATAATATGCTGAAACTATAAAAAGGCCTACATAGAAATCAAAATAACGTAGGAAACACAGAAAATACATGGACTTACCTGGATCAAGTCCTCCACTTGTAAATCATAAATAATAAATAATAAATAAAAAGATAAGAGAAAAATAAAAGTCATTTCATTGGATAAAAGTCCTTCATTGTTTGATTTCAAATGCTCAAACCACAAAAAACCACGACAATGCATCTCCATATATTAAGACTAGGTGAAGACTGCCATCAAATATATACAACTTGTGACACAACGACAGAGCAAAGGATATCCACTCTATTTCTTTGGTACCAAGGACTAGCAATATGGCAAAAGTGGTCTCTATGCTTTATGGCCTGAAATGGTGTGCTACAAATGGTTACAGACTATCCTTGGGGGAAATTGACTCCCCTCCTCGTCACAAATTGCAAAAAAGAAAAATGAAATGCAAATTCCATTCGTCAATTATAACCTTTGTGAAATTGATACTTATCCTGCCTATTGAAGAAATCTAATGCAAACAAATTAAATGGAGCTTAGCATGTTAAAAGGAGAAAGGAATCTAATACAGTAAAATTACCTATTGCATCTACCGTCTAACAAGAGTTTGACTCACGTCCACTACACTTTCTTTGTAGTGCTTGTTGTGCTACGGGCTGAACTTATGGAGTCGGCTGTGATGGTGCCTGCTGTGTTGCGTGCTTAACTGAAGAAGCCAACAGTGACGGTGCCTGCTGTGCTGTGGGCTGAACTGATGAAGCCGGTTGTGATGGTGCCTGCTGTGCTGCAGGCTGAACTGATGGAGCAAGCTATTGTGTTGTGGCTTGAACTGATCAATCTAGTTGTGATGAAGCTGAGACTGAAGGTGTTGGTCGAGATTTTGATTGAAGAAAGGATGTTAATGGTAGTGTTGACTGATGTGGTTGTGATGTGGTTGCACTTTCTGAAGTATGTGTTGATTGAACTGACTTTGGAAAGTTAAGATAACGTTTCATCTTTGTCATATCTACAATCAACAAACCAAACTGTATCATAGATTACCAACTTTCAGAGTACCAAAAGCTAGCTAGATGTTTTATAACAGGGGGAAAGAAAATATATGGATAAAGAAGCGGAATATAACTTCTGCAGCAGAATATAAAGAAACTGATGACGTATATAGATCATATCACTTGAAAGAATACCACTACTAATACTACTACCATTTCTGCTGCAGCAGTACTAATAGTATATCGAGTAGGGAGTAGCAACAACACAACACAGAGGAGAAATTTATTGCAGTGAAATACAATTACAAACACTAAAAGTACAACAAACTGCAAACAATTGTATTCCATCACTCATTTTGTTATCATAATACAACATTCTTAGAACCACTTTGTTAGTTCTCCAACTCAACAAATGTTCAAACAGAAATACATGAAAGCAGAAGCATTAGAAAATTGATCCCTCTTTTTCCTTGCATCATTTAGGTGAGAATGGTCTCTACGTGTCACTTGCAAGAGCAAAGGAAAATGAAAAAACAGATTTCAATAAGATATTTATACTAGCGATTAAAATTTAATTTTGGTGTTAAAAATAAAGAGAACACCAAACTCAACATCAGCCCACATTAGGAGATTTGAAATAAACTGATAGTAAATAAAAGAGTAGCCTACAATTCATCAAGAAAATTCCATATCTTAATAAAACAACTTAATTCCTATTAAGACATATGCTCATGTATTGCAATATGAATATTTTCATAATCAATATTAAAAAAAATGTTCATATTCTTGTTGTTGGTATGGCTCATTCTCATATATTTCTTCTTCATCAGCTTGATCCATGTCAAATAGATCTCTTGGCTTTAGATGTACAGCCACACTCCATTTTTTATCAATTTCATCATCAACATAATAGACCATATTTTCTTGAGATGCTTTAATATAAGGATCATCATCCTCACTATCACCAGTGTGAATCAACTTAAAAAAAATTGACACAATTGAAATTTCAAATGTTTTTTTTTAACCCTCTATACCAAGTAGTATCAGCCCATTGGCATTTGAAGAGCACAACCCTGAACTGACTATTATAATTTAGCTCAATAATATCTTCCAACTTCTCATAATATGGCAACTCTGCTTGCCCTGCATTTCTATCAGTATTAAATGCAATACAAGAGGTGTCAAATGTAAGAAAAACTCCACTATTTTGAGTTTTCAATCCTTGTTCTCTAGATAAGGTTCGAAATTTGAATCCATTAACGTTATAACCAGTGAACCTTCTTGCATTTGGGCATGGACCTCATGCTAAAAACTCCAGGTCAGTGGAGATTGTGTCTGATATATCTGAATTCATAATTTAAATAAACAAAATTATTATCATTAAATATTCTAAATTCAAAAAAGAAAGTCAGGTATATATAAATATTCTAATACCATTCACTCACTCTCTTTGGAAACCAATCAACAAACTCTTGTTAACTCTCCTCTCCACCTCTGTTGTTGAAGGTTTTCGGCCTCTTGAACTTCTTCTTATGTGATCCTTAAATTTACTATAAAGAAGTTATATCTATCAAACTTAATCACTTTACTTTATAACTATTTGTCAAAAATTAATTCAATTTAAATTTCTTACTCAATAAATGATTGCACTGCTGTGCAATTAAGTAACACATATCGATAAGCTTAAGTATTCTTTAAAGAAGTCAAGAGGAATGTTGAGGAGCCTCCTACATGTCTACCTCATCGAGGAAACATAGAGGACATTTAAGAAGTCTCATTATGATTTGATTCATCATTTACACATTTAGGACTATTTACCCTCGACTCAATATCCTCAAAATAACGGGAACAAAAAGTTAGAGTTTCTTCGGCCATGTAACCTTCAGCAATCGAACCTTCTAGTTGTGATTTGTTTCCCACAAAGGACTTGAAATGACCAAAAATTCTATGAACAAAATAGAAAGGTGTTAGAATAAGCATTTGCTTTTATTCAATATGACAAGATCGATTCAAAGAGTTTTGAACATGAAATATTTTACCTTTCAACAAAATACATCCATCGGTATTGTACCGGACCACCTTGTAGTACTTCATCCACTAGATGGATAGTTAAATGAACCATTACTATAAAAACAAATGGAGGGAAAAACATCTCTAAATGGAAAAGTGTGAGAACAATATGATCCTGTAGCTTTTCCAAGTCCGAGAGGCTTAAGCTTTTTAGACGGAGGTGTCTAAAAAAGGAAGAAAGCTCTACCAAAACTGCAACAACATGATTTGAAAGCACATTGCAAATTTCTAGAGGTAACAATTGTTCCATAATGATGTGACAATCATGGCTTTTTAATCCGAATATCCTCTTTTGATCCAAATCAATAGAATGAGAAATATTACTTGAGTAACCATCCGGTACTGAGATATTCTTTAGTGTTTTGAGAAAGGTGACTCTCTTTTTAGTTGGGATTGTAAATGCAGCAAGCTGACATTCTTCATTTTCATCTGGCCAAAGATCATGCCTTATACCCATATCTTGTAGATCTTTTCAAGTCTTAACTTGATGCTTTGATTTATCTTTTTCATTTAGCAATGAGTATATAATATTGTCAAACACATTCTTCTCGATGTGCATAACATCTAAATTATGGCGCAACAAGTTAAATTCCCAATCTGGAAGATTGAAGAATATGCTCTTTTTTCCCATTGTTGAGCTGCACTTTCCCCAGCATTCCTTTGCCTATTTCTTTTCCTTTTATTATTCAGCTCCGCTAGTATTCCAAATGTAATATCAATTTATTTCACTTATTCTAAATGTCTAACCCAGATAACTTCCTTGGCGGGTTCTTCTCCTCTACATCTCCAAAAAAATGAAGTCTCATCAATCTAAATTTATGATTTCTTGCCAAAAATTGAAAGATGACCAACAAAACACCGCTTTTTACTGTGACGAAGTCGACAAGGTTCTGCGTCAAAATTACAAGATGGACATGCTAAACCAGTATGTGTTTTCCAACCAGATAAGATATCGAGTATGGGAAAGTCACTAACTGTCCACATAAGAGCTGCCCTCATTCTAAATATTTTATTCTTTGATGAATCAAAAGCTTCCATACCTTCAGACCACAACTCATTCAACTCCTTAATAAGGAGTTGTAGGTATACATCTATATTATTCCCTACCATACGTGGACCTGGAATGATGATTATGTCACGCCCCGAGTCTATACCCTGGATAGGACACGGTACTTGGAGTCACAAGAAACCCCAAGTCAACCCTTGGTCTATCATACATTGGTATTCTGAGTAAAACATGCATAGAGGAAGCTATGAAATAATAATATAAAACATTTACGAAAGCTAAAATTGAAACATAAGGTGTAAAACAGCTGAACAATACTAATAGTCTGAAAAAACCAAGTTTGTGTCTAAAATCCATCTAATCGATGAGTTGCTGGGACAAGCCCCCAACTAACTCTAAAACAAACTAAAAGTAATGAAATGACTTGAAAAAAATAAAATATCATCCTCGAAAGATGAGGAATCACACTTTTGCTACTGAGGAGGAGGATCTGAACTGCAGCGATTAATGGTGCTGAGTCTGAGAACCTACGGCTGTATCATAAAACGATAAACATAAAAATATGCATCAGTACTTTGAATGTACTAAGTAAGTGAGAGAAAACATAACTGAATATAAATGCCTGAACTGAAATGACATGCATTGACCAACTAATATACTGAATTGAACAACTGAAATAAGCTGAGATGGTCAAAATGATCCTGTCTGATGGTATAAGATATGCCCCAAGTCTGAAATACTGAGTCTGAGATACCACACTGAATTGATCTGAACTGAACTGACTAATATGAGACTGAACTGAGCTGACTAGTGGGAGAGTCTGTAACCGACATATAACCACTTGAGTTAGACGTGGAGTCCGATGTATACACCCCACGATAGTACCCAATATACCATGCCAGGGTATAAAGGCATGAACTGGGTGATCACAAAAGTCTGGGGCCAATCAGGCCAATAAATACTGTAACCTACGCTGGCAACATAGTTCTGGGAACTTGGGTGCGCTGGAACCTCGGTCCACTCGGTGCTAAGTCCTACTCCCACTGGAAAACCTAAAAAGAATACTAAGTTGATTGCTTGAAACTAGGTTCCAAGACTAGTCAGGGATACATAACTGAAAGTACCCTGAGAGTCTTATCGGACCACATTCTGAAACTGGGTTCTAGATATGTCAGAGTTGCTTATCTAGAATCGTTGTAACCGTCTAAGAACAAACTGTAATCTGAACTGGGGTCCTAGGGCTAGTCAGAGCTATCTATCTAAGTATCATGACCACCTCATCGACCAATGAAACTGAGCTCTGAGTCTGATTCTGATAACTGGGAGGTGGTACTGACACCTCGGGAATTTCTGTAGTCAAACTGATCAGCTGACATTTTCTAACTGACACTGAAAATTCTAAAGTTCTTACCAAAATTGAACTGACAATAGTTAAATCGAGACTCACTACTACTAACAATATGTGGATTCTCACGATGGCAAGTTCAAGCTAAGATTCAATATTTCAACGTTGGAGCAAAGTTCAATATTTTCTAGTCCAATGGTTATGGCTAAATTTTCATCTCACAATACTTATCATTTTTTATATCACAAACTGAGGAAAAAAATATATAATCAACATAGGATAATATTCCACACGAATTAAATGAGGTCTATCAATAAGTTCTTTAACATTAGAAAAGTCTGCAGGTCCAGAATTTACTTTTGTGAAAATAATCACCAAATAAATCATGAACTGATGGAAACCATAACTAAAAATAATCACAGATATTATTCTAGGTGGATTCAAGGAAAAATTTCATGAATTCTATTCACATTCGAAAACTCAAGGCTAGGATTTTATAGAATGAATTAGAGAGGGATTTTGGGGACACAAGGGAAGAACAATTCCCTTCTTGAGCTCCCACATACCTGACTAAGAATTCCCTTGTGGAGGAAACTTGAATTTCTGAGATGAATGAAAAACCCTTGGACCTTACTCTGAAAGTTCTTGGGAGAACCCTTCGATGATTTTTGAGAATGTACGTGGGGAATGAGGGGAAAGGCCGTTCATTCCCACTAATAGGTCTGAAATTACGTCTAAAACGATGTAGTTTAAAGTTTAGGAGGGTAGGAAATTACTAAACAGCCCTTAGAAAATCGTAGAGAAAAACTGTCAGGTGGTCCTAATGAGGAACATAATGACTCGTTACCCTGGTCCACGACTCGTGATAACGCCCGTTAAGTACACTGTCTATCAGTCGATTGGGGCTAGTAACGATTAACCTAACGACTCGTTGTTGGTGACCATGAGTCGTGGTCGCCACTCATTAGGTACACTGCCTCACTCTCAAAAACTTTCTCTCTTTGCTGATCACGACTCACCTAACGGGTTATGATGCCTGACCACAACTCGTGAGGTCTTCCGTTGGGTACACTGTCTCTCCCTTTCCATTTCTCCATCCCCCTTCTCACAACTGACCTAACGAGTCGTTAGGTCTCCTAGCAACTTGTTAAGGGTGTTGTCCTGAAGCATTTTCTGTAGAATTTCCAGATTTTCTGATTTAAGCGCCAGATCTAGTCTTTGAGTTTTTGGAGTATTACAATATCTCCCCCTTGGAAACATTCATCCTCGAATATTGGAAAACACACCATAAAGCAGGGCATAACAATCATAATGATCAAATACTGCTCATTTAACTCCAAAACTAACAGAATGACTACCCACGCTTCAACATACATAACTGAACTGAATTCACTTTTCATACATACATCCGAAGTCATAAAGGAAACTTAAACACATGAATTGAACCCAACAACTAAGTTAGTTCTAATGCAAAACTAATATTTTAAGCTGTAACAGAGTTGGTAGAGAACAAGTGTAGGTATTTGGCAATCATATCTGCTTCTGCCTCCCACGTAACTCCCTCAACCTGCTGATTTCTCCATAAGACCTTGACTGAAGCTATTTCCTTATTCTTTAGCTTGCGAACTTGAAAGTCAAGGATCTGAACTGGGACCTCTTCGTAAGAGAGACTATATTTTATTTCCACACTTTCCAGTGGCACAAATGAAGTTGGATCTCTGATGCACTCCTTCAAGAGTGACACATGGAATGTCGGGTGCACGGATGCCAACTTTGTAGGTAACTCTAGCTCATAAGATACTTTTCCAATTCGCCTACGAATCCTGTAGGGCCCTACATACCTCGGACTGAGCTTTTCTTTCTTCCCAAACCTCATCACCCCTTTCATGGGAAAAATTTTCAAGTAAACCAAATCATCCACAGCGAACTCCAATTCTCTTCTCCTCACATCCGCATAAGATTTCTAACGGCTCTGAGCTGTTTTCAATCTTTCTCTGATTATTTGTACCTTCTGCATAGCTTCATGGACCGAGTATAGACCAATTATAGCAGCTTCACCCACTTTAAACCATCCGAAAGGAGATCTGTACCTCCTACCATACAATGCCTCAAACGAGGCCATCTGGATACTGGTGTGGTAACGGTTGTTGTACACAAACTCGATAAGAGGAAAATGGTCCCAATTACCCTTAAAATCGATCACCCATGCTCTTAATATATCTTATAGGGTCTAAATAGTTCACTCAGCTTGCCCATCTGTCTGCGGGTGAAAAGATATGCTAAGCTTGACCTGAGCGCCTAGTCCCTTCTGAAAAGACTTCCAGAAGTGTGAGGTGAACTGAGTTCCTCTGTCTGAAATGATAGCTAATGGCACCCCATGAATTCTGACTAACTCTCGGATGTAAATTCTGGCATAGTCCTCAGCTGAATTCGTCATTTTGACTGGAAGGAAGTGTGCCAACTTAGTCATCTGATCTACTATTACCCAGATTGAGTCATGCTGCCGATGAGTCTGAGGTAGACCTATAATGAAGTTCATGTTTACTTCATCCCACTTCCATGTGGGTATGCTAATATCCTACGTCATGCCTCTTGGTCTTTGATGCTCTACCTTGACTTGATGGCAGTTTGGGCACTTGGCTACGAATTCAGCGATGTCTCTCTTCATGCTGTTCCACCAGTAAATATCCCGCAGATCGTGGTACATTTTAGTAGCACCGGGGTGAATGGAGTATCTCGATCTGTGTGCTTCAGCCAGTATTTTCTGTCTCAACTCACCAACATCTGGTACACACAATCTGCCCTGGTAACGGAGCACACAATCTCCCCCTTGGGAGAAAGCTTTTATTTCTTTCCTGAGAACCACTTCCTTGAGTTTAAGAAGGATGGGATCTTCATCCTGTCTTGAATTGAGATCCACAACCAAGAAAGAGTATGACCTGCTTTGCACCACTACTCCACCCTAAGTTGAGTCAACCAATTGTACCCCTAACCGAGCTAGCCTGTGAACATCCTTTGCCAACTCCTTTTTTCTTTCTTCAACATGAGCCAAGCTATCCATAGACACTCTGCTTAGGACATCATCCACCACATTGGCTTTGCCCGGGTGATATAGCATGTCATAATCTTTCAGTAGCTCCAACCACCTTCTCTGACAAAGATTTAGGTCCTTCTGACTCAACACGTACTGGAGGCTCTTGTGATCTGTGAACACATCCATGTGAGCCACGCATAGATAATGTCTCCATATCTTCAGTGAAAACACCACCGCTGCTAACTCCAAGTCATAGGTTGGGTAATTTCTCTCATGAACCTTGAGCTGCCTGGAGGCATAGGCTATTACTTTGCCTCGCTGCATCAGGACGTAACCGAGTCCAACTCTAGAAGCGTCACAATAGACAACTAACCCCTCTGTTCCTTCTGGCAAGTTAAACATTGGAGCATAGCGAGTAGAGTCTTCAACTCCTAGAAACTCTTCTCACACACATCTGACCACTGGAATTCCACCTTCTTTTGAGTTAACTTAGTTAGAGGAGATGCTATAAAGGAGAAATGTTCCATAAACTATCGATAATAACCAGCTAGGCCCAGAAAACTCATGATTTCCGTCGGAGAGGTAGGTCTGAGCCAATCTTTCACTGCCGCTATCTTTTTAGGATCATTCTGAATACCTTCGCCCGAGACCACGTGACCCAAGAAAGTCACGGACGTTAACCGGAATTCACACTTACTAAACTTGGCGAACAACCGGCGGTCTCACCACAAGGTCGTTTACCAAAAAAAAATAATTGGCGGTCTCTGAGTGTCTGTAATACTAATCTCAGGTGGTTAGCATGCTCTTCCTTATTTACAGAGTATACCAGAATGTCGTCGATAAATACGATGACGAACATATCCAAATACTTTTTGAAGACTCTGTTCATCAAGTCCATGAAGGCTGTCGGGCCATTTGTTATCCTGAAGGACATCACCATAAACTCGTAGTGACCATACTGAGTTCTGATTGTTGTTTTTGGTATGTCACACTCTCTAACCCTTAGCTGATGATACCTTTACTGGAGATCAATTTTTAAGAAACAACTGGCTCCCTGAAGTTGGTCAAACAGGTCATCGATTCTGGGTAGAGGATACCTGTTCTTGACTATGACTTAGTTTAGCTGGCGGTAATATATGCACATTCTGAGGGTACCGTATTTATTACGCACGAATAGTACTGGAGCACCCTAGGGAGAGATACTGGGTCTGATAAAATCCTTGTCAATAAGATCTTTTAGTTTCTCCTTCATCTCCTTCAGCTGGAGCCATTCTGTAAGGAGGGATGGAGATGGGCTGAGTGTTGGGAGAAGGTCTATTCCTAAGTCTATTTCCCATTCAGGGGTAACCCCAAGAAGATCCTCAAGAAATACATCTGGGAACTCGCTGACCACTGGAACTAACCGGATAGTTGGGGTCTTAGAGTTGGAATCCTTGAACCAAACTAGATGATAAATACATCACTTGGAGATGAGTTTCTGGGCCTTAAGGTAGGAAATAAACCTACCCTTACGCACTGAACTACTGCCCGTCCATTCTAACACTGGTTCATTTGGAAATTGGAACTTGACGACTCTAGTTCTACAGTCAATCGAGGCATAACCAGAGTGTAACCAATCCATGCCAAGGATAAGGTCAAAATCGACCATGTCTAACTTTACTAGATCAGGTGGGATGACTTTATTTAGGAATGAGATTGGGCAGTTTCTATACACTCGGCTGGCTCTAATTGACTCGCCAATAGGGGTGGAGACTGAGAATGGTTCTGAGAGGACCTCTGGAATGATATTGAACTGGACTTCTACATAGGGAGTCACGAATGAAAGTGTGGCTCCTGGATCTTGGAGGACATACACATCCAGATGAAAGAGGCGTAACATACTCGTGACTATGTTAGATGAGCTCTCCTGATCCTGACGAGAAGACAAAGCATAGAAACAGTTTTGGCGCTGATCGCCATCCATACCTGATGTGTTGGCCTACTAGGCTAGTCGGCCTGCTAGAGCTGATGATATGGTGGATTTTGATCTCCCTCACCCGGCTAACGGGCACTCCCTGAGCTGATGTCCGAGCTTTCCACAACCAAAACAACCCTCTCGACCCTGAAGGAACTCCCCCGGGTGATTCTTGCCACATTTGGGGCAAGATAGATATTTGTTCCTGGTACTATGGCTTTGAGACTGATTTCCAGATGATCCACCCCTTCGATCCTGGAGGGACCGAAAGGTTGGGGCGCTGGCCGAGCTGGGTGTTGGGGCTCTCTGCTGTTGTTGTTGCTATTATGGGCGTCTACTACCATGAGACCTCTGATGGCAGTAGTCAGACTCGCCAGTCCTTTCCCATTTGTTCTTTCGCTCCATGTCCTTCAGCTTTTAGGCCTCAATCTACTGGGCATAGACAATCAGGCTAGATAGGTCCATATCCCTAATCAGCATCACTGTCCTACACTCCTTGAGGACCAGGTTTGACACTCCGTTAACAAACTTCAACATGCGAGCCCTTGGCTCGGCTACCATCTTTGGAGCGTACTTAGACATCCTGGTAAACTCCAATGTGTATTCTTCTACAGTCCTAATGCCCTGTCTCAAGTTCATAAACTCAACCAGTTTTGCCTCCCTCAGCTCCCGAGGGAAAAATCTATCTAGGAAGGCTGTGTTGAACTCCTCCCACTCTACAGGTCCTGCTCCCGTTGGCCTCCCCTCTTTCCACTGTTCATACCAGACCTGAGCTACCCCTTTTAGCTGGTAGGCAGCCAGATCAGCACTCTCAGAGGAGCTGACACCCATAATGCGGGTAATCCTCTTAATCTCATCTACAAACTCTTGGGATCCTCCCCTACTTTGGATCCCTAAAAAGATGGAGGGTTCATACGGGTTAAGTCCCGCACCCTAGCAGATGCTGCAGACCCGTTGGTGTTCATCGGCACCACCTATTGGTTCACCTGGTTGGACACAATTTGGGCCAGCAGTTGAATGGTCGCCCTGATAGATACCGAGTCATCTTGAAGGGCTGCTGGGGCTAGTGGGGCAGGTTTGTTGGTGTTACCGGCTTTTCTTCCGTTATCGCGTTTGGGAGGCATGATTCACTGAAATGAAACAAAGCATGAGTTAGAAGGACATTTTTGGTTTTGAACTATAAGGCACAATAAAGAGTATGAACAAAAGAGAGTTTTCCTAATAACATCTCGTAGCCTCCTCGTCATAAGAGTGGTGCACTTCACACCCATGAAAAGGACTCTACTCGATGCGATTTCCAGACATACTGAGGATACTCTAAACCTAGGGCTCTGATACCAAGTTTGTCATTCCTCGAGTCTACACCTTGGACGGGACACGATACTTGGAGTCACAAGTAATCACAAGTCAACCCTTGGTCTATCATACACTGGTATTCTGAGTAAAACATACATAGCGGAAGCTTTGAAATAATAATATAAAACATTTCTGAAAGCTAAAACTGAAACATAAGGTGTAAAACAGCTGAACAATACTAATAGTCTGAAAAACCAAGTATGTGTCTAAAAGCCATCTAACCGATGAGTTGTTGGGACAAGCCCCCGACTAACTCTAAAACAAACTAAAAGTAATGAAATGACTTGAACAAAATAAAATATCATCCTTGAAAGATGAGGAATCACACTTCTGTTGCTGAGGAGGAGGATCCAAACTGCGGCGACTAACAGTGATGAGTCTGAGAACCTGCGGCTGTATCATGAAATGATACAGCATAAAAGTATGCATCAGTACTTTGAATTTACTGAGTAAGTGAGAGAAAACATAACTGAATATAAATGCCTGAACTGAAATGACATGCAATGACCAACTAATATACTGAGCTGAACAACTAAACTAAGTTGAGATGGTCAAAATGACCCTGTCTGATGGTCAAAGACATGCCCTAAGTCTGAAATACTGAGTCTGAGATACCACACTGAACTGATTTGAACTGAACTGAACTGACTAATCTGAGATTGAACTGAGCTGACTAGTGAGAGAGTCTGTAATCAACATATAACCACATGAGCTAGACATGGAGTCCGATGTATACACCCCACTAGTAGGACCTAATATACCTTGCCAGGGTATAAAGGCATGAACTGGGTGATCAAAAAAGTCTGGGGCCAATCAGGCCAATAAATAATGTAACCTACGCTAGCAACGTAGTTCTAGGAACTTGGGTGCACTGGAACCCCAGTCCGCTCGGTGATAAGTCCTACTCCCACTGGAAAATCTAAATTGAATACTAAGCTGATAGCTCAAAACTGGGGTCCAAGACTAGTCAGGGATATGCAACTGAAAGTACCCTGAGAGTCTTATCGGATCAGATTCTGAAATTGGGTTCTAGACTTGTCAGAGCTGCTTATCTAAAATCGTCGTAACTATCTAAGAACAAACTGTAGTCTGAACTGGGATCCTAGGGCTATTCAAAGATATCTGTCTGTGTGTCCAGACCGCCTCGTGGACCAATGAAACTAAGTTCTGAGTCTGATTCTGATAACTAGGAGGTGGTACTGACACCTCGAGAATTTCTATAGTCAAACTGATCAATTGACATTTTCTGACTGACACTGAGAATTCTAAAGTTCATACCAAAACTGAACTGACAATAGTTGAATCAAGACTCACTGCTACTAGCAATATGGGGATTCCCATGATGGTAAGTTCAAGCTAAGATTCAACATTTCAACGCTGGAGCAGAATTCAATATTTTCTAGTCCAATGGTTATGGATAAATTTTCATCTCACAATACTTATCATTTTTGAAATCACAAACTGGGGAAAAAAATAATTCTAATCAACATAGGATAATATTCCACACGAATTAAATGAGGTCTATCAAGAAGTTCTTTAACATTCGAAAAGTCTGTAGGGCTAGAATTTACTTTTGTGAAAATAATCACCAAATAAATCATGAACTGATGGAAACCATAACTAAAAATAATCACAGATATTATTCTAGTTGGATTCAAGGAAAAATTTCATGAATTCTATTCACATACGAAAACTCAAGGCTAGGATTTTATAGAGTGAACTAGAGAGGGATTTTGGGGACACAAGGGAAGAACAATTCCCTTGATGAACTCCCACATACTAAGAATTCCATTGAGGAGGAAACTTGAATTTTTGAGATGAATGAAAAACCCTTGGACCTTACTCTAAAAGTTCTTCGGAGAACCCTTCGATGATTTTTGAGAATGTACGTGGGGAAAGAGGGGAGAGGCCGTTCATACCCACTAATAGGTCTGAAATTACGTCTAAAATGACGTAGTTTAAAATTTAGGAGGGTAGGAAATTACTAAATATCCCTTAGAAAATTGCAGGGAAAAACTGTCAGGTGGTCCTAACGGGGAACATAACGACTCGTTACCCTGGGCCACGACTCGTGGTAACGCCTGTTAAGTACATTGTCTATCAGTTGACTAGGGATGGTAATGATTAACCTAACGACTCGTTGCTGGTGACCACGAGTCGTGTTCACCACTCGTTAGGTACACTGCCTCACTCTCAAAAAATTTCTCTCTTTGTTGATCACGACTCACCTAATGGGTCGTGATGCCTGACCACGACTCTTGAGGTCTTCCGTTGGGTACACTATCTCTCCCTTTCCATTTCTCCATCCCCCTTCTCATGACTGACCTAACGAGTTGTTAGGTCTCCTAACGACTCGTAAGGGGAGTCATCCTGAAGCATTTTCTGCAGAATTTCCAGATTTTCTGATTTAAGTCCCGGATCTAGTCTTTGAGTTTCTGGGGCATTAAACATTGAGAGGATGAAATTTTGTTGTTTCATACACAACCAAGGTGGAAGGTTATATGGAACCAAAAGCATTGTCCAGATTCTATAAGTAGTACTCATCGTTCCAAATGGATTTAAACCATCACTAGTAAGGCCTAGTCAAACATTTCTAGGATCTGAAACAAAGTCAGGATAAGTTGTATTGAATCTTTTCCATGCCTCACCATCTCTAGGATGCCTAATGATTCCATCATTGTTACCATCCCCCACATGCCATCTCATTTCTTTTGCAGTCTTGGAGCACATGAACAATTTTTGCTGCCTTGGTTTTAATGGAAAGTAACACAAAATTTTTGCAGGTTTCTTCTTTTGCTTCTTACTTGTAGCAGGCACATGTTTTTCTCACTCTTATTTATGGGTTTCCATCTAGAAGTGTGACAATGCTTGCATATTTTCTCATTAGCATCTTCTCCCTAATACAACATGCAATCATTTGGACAAGTATCTATCTTGATATAATCAAGACACAACTTTTTGATTGTTTTCTTGGCGTCATAAAAAGAATTAGGGATCTTTGCAAAATCAAATGCATCTCTCAATAGATATAGTATCATAGTAATTCTCTTGTCACTTAATCTAGACAAACACTTTATGTGATATAACTTCAATAAAAATTCTAGCTTTGAGAACTTGGATCCTTCATACAGTTCTTGACTTCCACCCCTAAGCAACTCAAGAAAGTCTTTGTTATTCGAAGCAGATCTACATCCATACCCTCATGTATTATGCCCTAAAATGCTTTATTAATCAATAATTCTATGGGATTTTCAGCAGGTAGTGTATCATGAGTAGCCTCTATATTTCCAGAGTTCTGCAACACATTACTTTCCCCATGCATAACCCAAGTGACATAATTTCGAGGGAATGACTTGTATATCAAATGGTCATGCACTGTATTTCTTTTTTTCCACTTCTTGCAACCGCAATTAGGACATGGACATTTTATTTTATCTCCAACAACTCCATTTATAAATGCGAAGTCCAGAAATTGATTCAAACCACGCAAATATTCAGTTGTGATTCTTGGCTTTCCAATCCATGATTTATCCATCTAAATGTATTAAGAATTGTTATGAACCAGAACTAAAAGTACACTTGATGAAGCAAAATTATATTTTCAAAGGGATAAATTTTGTTCTTACAAAAATAATTATGCAATGCATTAATAGAGATTGACCTTGACACAAAAAACTAGAATCTTCTGATATAAAATTGTAAAATCATGGAGAAACTACCAAGAAGCAAGCAGATAAGGAAAAGCAAATTAAAGCACTGCAACAAATTCTTGATGAGAGAAAAGCTAAGATGGTATCTACAAAAGCTGAAGTTCTCCAAAACTAAAATACTAAGAACTTCAAAGATTAATCACATTACATCAACCTCAATATATTCTCCAACATCCTTAAACTTCAAAGATTAATCACATAAATGCTAAGAATGGTTCCAACAATTACTTCCTTAAACTTCAAAGATTAATCACAAATCAATTTAAATTTTCTTTGCTTGGGCACTATTGTTAGTTCACATGGCGACATTGACATACATAATTTTTAACACTACAACAAC
>JACEIK010001521.1:78563-115434 GCA_018107945.1 Datura stramonium | reverse complement strand
GATTCAGTTATTTCCTGCTATTCAGAGTTGCTAGATATGTTATTTATATTCAGATATGTTCAGTTGCTTTGCATACTCGGTACCAGTGGTACTGACGCCCATTTGGGGCGCTGCATTACTTGCCTGTAGGTAATCATAGACGAGGAGCCGATCCCTCGTGATTCCAGCTAGCTTATTGAGTCATCAGCTCCTGTCATCCAGAGCTAGACAGTTAGAGGTCCATTTCTTTTATTTTGTTATACAGTGTGGGTAGGCCGGGGCCCTGTCCCGACCATTTTATCAGTACTCATAGAGGCTTGCAGATTATATATATGCATCTCCCTGTGGTCAGTTGTGCCGGTCGTGTGAGGCCGTGTGTTTTATTTAGTTGTCTAGCATTTCTGAATGTGTTGGCCGTATGGGGCCATAGTCTGATAGTAGTGGTGACCTTGTCGGTCACGTAGTTATACAGTATTCTTTATGTTGAGTCATAGATGACTAGACAACATGGTGGCCTTGTCGGCCCGCATAGGTCCCCCTTTATAAGTATGTCTCTGGTTAGCTTAAATTTTATTTACAGGTGGCTATAGGCCCAGTCGGCCGGAGGCTGTATTTACAGTCGTTATATAGCCCGTTGTTTCCAGAAATCTAAGATAGAGCTAGCCAGGCACCAGATGTGCTNTTTCCAGAAATCTAAGATAGAGCTAGCCAGGCACCAGATGTGCTTGGGCTCACCAGTTAGCAGTCCAGGTCCTACTAGGGCACCAGGTGCCAATCATACCCCCCAAGGCGGGGCGTGACAATAGGTAAAAAGATTAGGGGAGTTATTCACATGGTCACCCAATTGGTAACCGCTCAGCCAGGCCGTTAGGGCTTAGCACTTGCCAATTTCAGTTTGCTTGGCTTGTTGGGATCAACGAGGATTAGAAAGTTCCTGTGAATGAACCCTCTAGTATTTATGGAGTCTAGGGTTGAAGAAGACCCCCAAAACTTTATTGATGAGACTTGAAAAATCTTAAGGGAAATGCATGCAACAGGGATAAAGGGAGTCGAGTAGGCTTCTTATTAGCTCAAGGATGTTGCTAACGTATGGTATGAATAGTGGGAGTAGGGACGTGGTGAGAACGCAGCTCCAACAGTTTGGGATATTTTTGAGGAAGAATTCTGGAACCATTTCTTCCCCAGGAGTTGAGAGAGGCCAAGGCAAAAGAGTTTTTGAACTTAAAAAGGGCACCATAAGTGTCAATGAATATATCCTTAAGTTGACTCAGTTATCCATATATGCTCTGGAGATGGTACCGGATATGAGCTAGAATGAGGAAGTTTGTGCCTATATTGGGTAAATATGTGAGGAAGGAATGTAAGGGCTCACTTTTGATTAGTGATATAGATATTTATAGACTTATGGTGTATGCCCAACAGTTAAAGGAAGATAAACAGAAGGCTAGAGAGGAGCACCAGAGTAAGAGGGCCAAGTTAGTCGGTAAACCTGAAACCTGAACCTTAAGGATTACGCTTATGGGCAAGTAAAAAGTGGTCGGAAAATGGTCTACTCTCCAACATGTGAGATTGAGCAGAGTTGGACCTTTCGGTATCATGTGACGAGGCTACTCAGCCAAAGAACGAAAATGGTAATAGGTTCTTCTTTTGTAAGAAATCCTCTAGACCTACATCAGCCACTAATGCACTAACTCTGAGTCACTAGAATGATCATAGGTCCCATGTGTAGGGTAAAACAGTTCAGGGAACCCCTCGACACCCACCTTATGGAAAGTGTTGCAGGGCCCACTTGGGTGAGTATCGTTCAAATAGAGATGGATGTTATGGATGCTGCCAACAAGGCTACTTTCTCAAAGATTGTCCAACAATACAAGGCAATGGGGGAAACAGGGCTCAGTCTACTCCTCCAATAGGTAGAGTTTCCCAAAAGGGCAATATTTCAGGGGCAGGCAGAGGTTTGAATAATCCTATACGCCTTGTTTAATCACCAGGATTAGGAGAACTCCTCAGATATTATCACTAGTATGTTAAAAGTATTCTCCTTTGATGTATATGCTTTACTTGATCCAGGATATACTTTATCTTTTGTAACTCTTATCTATAATGTTCGGCATTTGTCCAAAATAGCTTTTAGAGTCTTTCAGTGTTTCTACTCCGGTCGGTGACTTAGTATTAGCTAAGAGAATCTACAGAGATTGTACCATTTTAGTCCATCATAAATACACCACAATTGACCTAGTAAAGTTAGAAATAGTGGATTTTGATATCATTCTGGCATTGATTGATTATACTACTGCTATGCCAAAGATAATTATAGGACCCGAATAGTAGAGTTCCTGTTTCTAAATGAGCAAGTCTTAGTTTTGGAAGATAGTTCCATTATGCTTAAGGGTCATTTCATTTCATACCTCAAAGCCAAAAAGTTAATCTCTAAGGGTGTGTCTATCATTTAGTGAGAGTATGAGACTCTGATGTTGAGACACAATCCCTTCAGTTAGTTATAATTGTAAATGAGTTCCTAGAGGTCTTTCCAGATAATTTTCTTGCAGTCCCTCCAGATAGGGAAATAGATTTTAGAATAGATATTCTTTCTAACACTCAACCTATCTCTATCATGCCATATAGAATGGATCCAACCGAGTTAAAGGAGATGAAAGAACAGTTAACAGATCTCTTTGATAATGGTGTCATACGTCCTAGTGTTTCATCTTGGTGTGCTCCAGTTCTCTTCGTGCGTAAGAAAGATGGTACTCTTAGAATGTGTATTAATTACCATCAGCTAAACAAAGTCACCATCAAGAATAAGTATCCCCTTTCTAGAATTGATTACTTGTTCGACCAACTTCAAGGTGCCACTGGTTTCCCTAAGATAGTCCTCAAATCAGGTTATCATTAGGTGAAGGTTAGGAAAAGTGATATTCCTAAGACAATTTTCCGGACTCGCTATGATAATTTTGAGTTTGTTGTTGTGTCCTTTAGTTTGACTAATGCTCCATCTGCATCCATGGACCTCATGAATAGAGTATTTAAGCAGTATTTGGACACGTTTGTTATTGTGTTCACTAGTGACATCCTAGTTTACTCCAAGAGTAAGGAGGATCTTGCCAGTCATCTTAGAATAGTCCTTCTAACACTTAAGGACCATGAGTTGTTCGCCAAGTTTTCTAAATGTGAATTTTGGCTGAAGTCAGTGGCATTCTTAGGCCACATAGTTTCAAAGTAGAGGTATCCAAGTTGACACACAGAATATTATGGCAGTAAGGATTTGGCCCAGACCCATAACCCCAACTGACATCAGAAACTTCTTGGGTTTAGCTAGTTACTACCAACAGTTTTTGGTAGGATTTTTCAACTATTGCTACTATATTGACTAAGCTAACTTAAAAGAATGTCAAATTTTAATGGACTGAAGCTTGTGAGAAAAGCTTCAGGAATTAAGAACTCATTTGACTACTGCTCCAAGGTTGACCCCTACTAGAGGGTACAAATGGTTTTGTTGTGTATTGTAATGCATCCAGAAGAGGCATTGGTCTTGTATTGATGCAGAATGGTAAGGTTATAGCTATTGACTTCAGACATCTTAATGTCCATTAGAAGAATTATCCGACTCCTGACCTTGAGTTGGTAGAAGTAGTGTTCGATTTTAAGATTTGGTGGCATTATCTCTATGGTGCATATGTTGATGTGTTCATAGACCACAAGAGCATACAACATGTTTTCAGCCAGAAGGAGTTAAATCTCAGAAAAAGGATATGAATGAGTTGTTCAAGGATAATGACATGAACATTCTCTACCATCTGGGTAAGGCTAATATTGTTGTTGATTCTCTTAGTGGGCTATCTATGTGAAATACAACTCATGTAGAGGAGGAGAAGAGAGAACTAGCTAAGGATGTGCATAGACTCTCACGCTTGGGAGTTCATGTAGATCATGTAGAGGAGGAGAAGAGAGAACTAGCTAAGGATGTGCACAAAATCTAACACTTGGGAGTTCATCTTTTAGACTCCGAAGAAGATAGTTTGCTTTTTCAAAACGAGGATGAATCATCTTTAGTGGTGGAAGTTAAGGAGAAGAAATATAGAGATCCCCTCTAGATTTAGTTAAAGGAAGATGTCTATAAGTAGAAGGTGTTTTCGAACAAGAGGGAGATGGTGTCATGAGGTATCAAGAAAGATTATGTGTTCTAAACATAGGTGGTGTCAAAGATAGAATCATAGCAGAAGCACACAACTCTAGGGATCGACTCCTCCAGGTTCCACAAAGATGTACCATGACTTGAGGAAAGTCTATTGGTGGATTGTATGAAGAGGAACATTTTGGATTTTGTTGCTAAGTGTATGAATTGTCAATAGGTTAAGGTTAAGCATCGAAGGCCAGGTTGTATGGCTCAGAATATAGCACTCCTAAAATGGAAGTTGGAGATGATCAATATGGACTTTATCACTGATCTACCAAAGTCACATAGGTAACATGACTCTATTTGGGGTGATTATAGATCAAATGACCAAGTCAGCTCATTTCTTGATGGTTAGGACTACAAACTAAGCCTAGGAATATGCCAGACTATACATTAATCAGATAGTTAGACTTCATGGAGTTTCATTATCCAACATATTATATAGAGGCACTCAATTTACCACTCAATTTTGGAAGTCAATCCAGAGAGGTTTGGGTTCGAAGGTGAACCTTAGTATAGCCTTTCATCCACAGATAGAAATCTAGGTAGAGCATACTATTTAAACCTTGAAGTATATGTACGGTCTTGTGTTATTGATTTTAAGGGGAATTAGGATGACCATTTTCCTCTTATAGAGTTTGCAAAAAACAACAATTATCACTCCAACATCTGGATGGCTCCCTATGAGGCTCTTTATGGGAGGAGGTGTAGATCTCTAATTAGATGGTTTAAAGTGGGAAAAGCAAAGTTTCTAGGTCCATACCTAGTGCAACAAGCCATTTGAAAGGTTAAAATAATTCAGGAAAGGCTGAAGACGAGACAGAGACGCTAAAAGTCTTATAAAGACGTTGGGCATAGAGACTTGGAGTTTGTGCTGGATGATTGCGTTTACCTGAAGATTTCATCCATGAAAGTTGTTATGATATTTGGGAACAAAGGGAAGCTTAGTCCCCACTTTATTGGTCCATATCGGATTTCAAAGAGAGTTGGCAAGGTAGCTTATGAGTTGGAGCTGCCAGCGGAACTAGCATTAATCAATCAAGTTTTTCACATCTCCATACTTAAGAAGTGCATGGGTAACCCCTCACTCGTTGTGCTTACAGAGAGTGTGGGAGTTAAGGAATACATATCATATGAAGAGGTTATAGTTGAGATTATAGATTGTCAGGTTTGTAAGTTAAGAAACAAAGAAGTCTATTTTGTAAAAGTGTTATGGAGGAATCAACTAGCTGAGGGAGCTACTTAGGAAGCCAAGGAAGACATGATGACCAAGTACCTTCATCTATTCTCTCCTATTTCAAAATCATCTTGAGGTAATAGGTTCCTCTAGTAGATTGTTATCATTTTCATGCTTCATTCAGATTTCATTAAGATCCTAAGTATGCTTGCGTGTTCCATATATTCAGTTAAGTTCAGTTTAGTTACCCTTAATAAGATATGCTACCAGTCCAGTTTCAGTCTTCTTAGAAGAAAAAATGATCCCGGGGGAGATAATGTAACACCCTAAAAGTTCCTAAAATTAGAACCTAGACTTGAAGAAACCAGCAGGAAAACCGACCTTTTATCACAGTAACAACTTGTTAGTCCACATAATGACTCGTCAAGTCCTTCGTCCTGAGAAAGGAATGTAAGTCTAGGAACTTGACATTTTTGCTTCCTATGAACCACGAGCCAAACCACGATTCATTGTTTCAAGTGATGACTCATTTTGTCACATCATGGTGTAAGGATCAGAGAATGTCCAATTTGTCTGTAGTGGTAATGAATGGATGTCACAGCTCCTAGGGACAAAGGAATACTCATCCTTTCTATCCATGACTTGAAAATCAAAAACTTATTGAAGTGCTTCAGTGACCACGAGAGGTCACCACGAGTCGTGGTCAGACACGGCATCTCATGGTAAGGACCCATCATCACTGGCCGAAAATTTCTTCAGAAGCGATTCCAGGGTTATTTCCATAATTTTCAACATTTTTATTACCTAAAACATAACATTTTAGGATTCCTTGTGGGATATTTATGGGTTTTATTAGCCTAAACTCCCATTCCCCCTCATTACAACATATGTTCAAGAATCAATAGTGCTCAAACTCTCGAGGAAGTTAGGAATTCTTGATCTTCAACCTAGGACTTTTAAATATTAAGTTAAGGGTTCTTTATTCCAAGCATGTAGGCTAACATAATTGAGGGATTCCTTCTTCCTCATTCCCTACATCTAGTAAAAAGTTCATAGAAGTAAAGCTACGGTTGCCCAATTTTGTGATTTGGTCTTTTTCCATATGAGTTGAATTGTTCATTGTTGAGTTCTTCATATTAAGTTCTAGCTATTATATATCTTGATTTTTGATAATGATTCTTAATCACTTAGTTTATTGTTTCTTATGGTTCATGTTTCTTATCTCATGGATCCAAATGCATGAAACGTCATTAATTTGAAAGCTTTATATTTTGAGATAAATGCATTATTTTCATGATTAAAGTTGATTAGATTTTTAGAGAGTTTTCATAAAGAGATTTTAGACAGAAAGATTAGTTATGGCATGATTTTTAAAAGTTAAAATAAAGTCTTGTTTTTGAAACTCAGAGATTTTGAGCATAGAAGCTCATAAGTTTTACAGATATTTTGAGCCTAGGCTCATTAATAAAGTACAGAGATTTTTTGAGCGAAGGATCAACATAGTTTTTAAACATCTATTCTAACTAGAGCTAAAGTGCTTTATAAAAGATATTTTTTGTTGCCTCAGATGGGCATATTTATATGAGCATAGTTTTTGAAGAATTACTTAGCACCGAGATGGGTGAAAAATTTCGATAACCCATAAGCCCCCAAACAACGTAGCCAATATAGGTTAGGATCGTGTCGTTGATTTAGGCGACTCATAAGAGAGCCCCTGGTAAGGGCTTTAGTTTGGATCCACAGTTTAGCTTTATCCTCTACCCTAGCAAGGCTCTAAATGACTCTCTCAACTTGGGAAAGAAGTTGGACATCGTGTGCTCATTCATGATGTATGTCGGTTATGAAAAACTCACAACTAAGGATATACATTTATGTATAGGTATTTTCAGAGCTTGTTTTGATGCATGGGTTTTATTGCATAATTGTTTACAAATTTTTCATGCTTCTGTTTATGCATCATCTAGAACATTCAGATTCAGTCATTTTATTTCAATCAGATTATCCTTTCAGTTTAGATATTCTTGCTACCTGTTGTTCCATTCAGCCATTTTACATATCATGCATTCAAGCGTACTGACAATATTTGGCACTGCATCTTATTATAATGAAGATTCAGATAGAAAGGATCAGCAGCAGACACTTCACTAAGATCTCAATTTATTCATATTTTGATGAGGCCTAGTACTTTTGAATAATCCTAGTCATACTTCAGTTTTGATTTTAATTTTGGTAGAGCTTAAGGTAAACATGGGAGCTTTCTCTCGGCACCTATCGTCAAATATTAGAGGTTGCATAGATTAGTTAGAATTGAACTATAAATGTTACTTTCGAACATTGTTTTCAGTTAAAATAATAAATCTCATTTTTATTATATTGAGGTCACAGAGTTTTAGGTTCCGCATTACTTTATCGTATTTTTAGTTAGTAGTAAGCCAGACCAAGTGTTCTCTTGGATCACTAGGCGGTCTGAGTGCCTGTCTTGCCCAAGGTATAGGCTCAGGGCATGACACTTTATAACTATTTTGGGGCCACACATGATTAGAGATTGCACTATAGCATCCTCAAATAATAATATGGATATTTCTCGAATTCAGGCAATTACTCAAAATATATAGAAAATCTCAAGCATCAATTTTGGGATAATTAGAACTGAGAAAGGGAGAAAAATATGAGGGTTAGATCTTCAGAGTTTCACAAAGAATCTCGAGGTGGTTTTAGGTCCCAGTCTAATAGATAGCCAGCTTATTTTGCAAATAATTCATCATTCCAATCATAGAGACCTATATATGATTACTATGCTCAGTCTAGCTTAGTTTAGGGTTCGGGGGCACCTTGGTCCAATCGCTAGGAACATTTAGGTCAGATGATACCATCTCTATCACCCTTTCCTTAATGTAGAAGAACACATTTTGGACCATACCTTCAAGGTACGGATATTTGTTATTGTTGTGGGCTTCGAGGACAAATGATGTGGCACTATTCGAATAAAGGTATAGATGGCACGTCATAGCAAACTAGGTTGGTAGTAGCTTCCTTTTTTGATATTCGTCCTCTAGGGACATGCCCTTAAACATATGCAGGTAAAGATAGAGGTAGAGGGAGCAGAGCTTCTAGTTTAAGTGGAGCTCAGAGTTTTATATATGCTTTAGTAGGCTATTAGGAGTTTGAGTCATCCCTTGATATTTTTACAAGTACATTATTTATCTTTACTCATGACATTTATGCATTGATACACCCTAATTCTACTCTTTCATATATGACACCACTTGTAGCCCATAAGTTTGGGATCAAACCAGATTAATTGTATGAACCATTTGGTTTATTTACACTTGTTGTTGAACCAATTATAGACAGATGGATCTATCAAGTTGTACTATAAGGATTTGTAGTTGTAGTACCTCAATTGATTTGATTAAGCTATAAATAGTTGATTTTAATGTTATTATGGGTATGGTATGTCTATCTTCATGTTATGCCAACATAGATTGTCATACCAAGATTGTCAAATTTCACTTTTTTGGAGAACCGATCCTAGAATGGAAAGAAAACCATGCAATTCCAAAGGGCACATTTATTTCCTACCTTAGGGAATGCAAAATGATTTTCAAATGGTGTATCTATCATCTTTTGGGTCAGACATAGAGAGAGGAACCAATGACTCTTCAGTCAACTTCTATAGTCAATAAACTCCCGTATATGTTTCCAGTTGAGCTTCCAAGCATTCCACTATAAAGGGAGGTCCATTATAGAATAATGTAGTGCCCCGACAAAGAGGGGTGATAGTACATAAAATTGTAGCGTATGCAAGATGGCAGATACAATAGCATCTTGAGTAGAGAAACTAAGCATATAAACCTTAATATGTCATGCATAAGAAAATCATCATAACATTCTAAAAGAAAAAAACATGAAATTTTCTCTTTTCAAAATCTATACTCATACTATAACTGAAAATACTGATGAAAAATAATATGGAGGTTTGTGGAAAAACCAACATAATACACCGTGTAAGCATAGAGTTTGATCCCTATGGCCCGATCGACTAAGCCACCACCTTAACTTTCCGAGTAGGGGCTGAACTAACTTGGTAGCATGATTCCTAAGTCATCCGCCTCTTTCAAGTGTAATAAAACTAAGGATGTGTCTGTGCTGCGATACGCTCCATTTCTATATCGGCAAATGCAGTTTCTGACACTTGCCTTGAAAGACTCCTGCTATCTCGGTTAACCACTTACTCCATTTATAAAAATAGTGATACTAAAATAGCAATTGGGATTATAACTTGACTGATAACTGTTTTGAATGTTTGGCCTTATCTAAATGCACTAATTCTGAAAATATTCCTTTCTGAAGGCCTGGGATTTTCCCTTGGTCTCAAACCGACATATATATATATATATATATGTGTATGTATACTGTAAAAACAAGAATCTAATCAATTGTAAAATCATGCTTCTAACTCTTGAAATCTCATAGCCATGCCAAAATAGTAATTTCTTAATGTAAATAAGTTATGTGTGTGTGGGCTTGGCCAAATCTATGAAAATAATGTTCTCAAAATACATAGGTGTGGCCTTAGACAAATCCTCATGATAATCAAAGTATTTTATCAATTCTATAATTTTGACTCATAAGAGCAAAACAGTCCTCTTTAATATTTTCATGCATATTCGTAAAACTTCATAAGATTTCACTCATGAGATAAATTTAAGCTGAACCATGCTAGAAACACAAGGTTGTCAAACTTTAGACATGGAATTATCAAATCATGAAACAATTTCTCATAAATCATCTAAAAAAACTTTACATGAGTTAAGAGGTAGAAATTTGTGAGAAGAACATGATATCTCACTTCTTAGGGTTGCTTCATATACCTTAATACTCTAAAAGCAAGAGAAGACGACTAGTATAAGCTTGAGAGATAGAAGTTTCCAAGTCTCTTGAGTAGGAAGAGGGTTTCCCCTTGAAAGCCTAAGAGAGTAGAAGCTATTGTTTACAAATCTAAGCTTGCATGCAACAATAAACCATGGAAGGGCTTGAAGAACTTATATTGTTGCTAGGAGAGTTTGGAGAAAAGAGAGATGTTTGTTCTATCAAGATGGAGGTAAAGAAAATGAGTATAAAATTGGGTAGGGCTATTTATAGATATACGGGAAAAGATTACTACCTAAGATACCTAGGTGCAGTTATGGATCGTGGATTCAATCTACTAGCTGTATATCAAATCGTAGGTTGAACTAGGTGAATTTCACTTTTATAAAGTCTTATTTATGGAACGGGGTATAAATCGTAAACACAAGATACAGTCTGTAGATTATTTCGTACCTCTTATTTAGCAGCTCAAAATATGTTGATCTCCACTTACGACAAGCAGATACAGTTCATAGATCTAATCTGCATTTTGTAGGTTATATTTGTAAACCTAAAACTATAGCTTTGGAAATATAGGACTTCTATTCATGGTTTAATGTACGCTCCTTAGATCCAATCAACGTTTCATATGATGGTTCATAAGTCAATCCAATGCTTTGAATATCTAACTTACATCTACAATGGGATTCACGACTCGTAGATGAAATCTATGGCTCATAAGTCATTCACGACCCTCCATAGTGGAATTTTCTACAACTTCCCACTTTTGGCATTTCAACTCCCAGAAACTTCCACACTTGGTTAAACATATCACACACCATATATAGTTCACAAAACATGTGTAAAATTACATACTAAGATCAAGAATTCTTTCTGAGGGTATGAGGTGTCATAATATCTCTCCCTTGGGATTATTTGTCCTTGAATGATGAGTATGTGTTCTGGTAGACTTTGAAATCCTATAATAATTTTTCCAAAGTTTCCTTTGTAGCTAGTGCTATCCCAAAAATCTCAAATCAAACACCAGTTAACTAGAATAAACAACATAGGCCTTATAGGAAAAAATCAACATTAACAAGGAAGCACAAAATCACACTACGCCCTCTTTGGCTTCTGTACTGCTGAAATAGAACATCACAAACATCAAAAGAGACTACCTTCTACCTCTTCCTCATTCTCCTGTAAGTCCTCTCCTTTGATTTTTAAATATTACTACTAGGCACTAAATCACGAGGGAAGAATTTAAGGAGCCATAAAGAATAAGAAATTATAGGCACGAGTCACAAAATAGGAAAATATGACATGAGTCAAGAATTCATAGAGAATGGCAAGATTCTACTTTTCAAGGGGCACAAAAACACTGAGTAAGGATAGATCTGTACGTGGGGCATCTACCTCCTACTTGAGGAATAACTGGGGATACTTTTCCTTGATCTTGTTCTCGCCTTCCCAAGTATCCTCTTAAACATTCTGACTTCTCCACAACACTTTTACTGAAGCAACCTCTTTAGTTCACATCTTAGGAACTTGAAAATCAAGGATATTCATTGGGACTTCTCCATAAATCGGGTCCATTTGGACCGATATTCTCAATTTGGACAACTAGCGACAGGTATCCCATGCTCTTCCTCAACATAAACACATAAAAGACTAGATGCACTAAAGGAAACTCTATAGATAGCTCTAACTCATAATCTTCTAATCCCACTCTCGGAACAATCCATAAGGGAAAATATACATTGGGTTGAACATATTTTTCATTCCAAATCACATGATGTCCTTTTATAGGTGAGACCTTCAAGAACACCCAATCATCAACAACAATCTCCAAGTTTCTATGCCGCACATTTGCATATGATTTCAGGTGGCTTTAAGCAATTTTCAATCGCCCCTGAATTAACTTAACTTTCTCTAGTGTCTGGTAAACCAAATCAGGTGTAAGTAATTCTACTTCCCTCACTTCAAACAATTTGATAGGCGATCAACACATTCTACCATATAACCTTAAAGGGTGACATCTGAATGCTAGCATGGTAGCGATTATTATATAAAAAATCAATAAGAGGTAAATGGTCACCCAACTACTCTTGAAATAAGAGTTAAACTCAATATGTCCTCAAGTGTTTGAATAATGTGCTTAGCCTGGCCATCTGGCTGCACGTGGAAAGTTATATTCAAATTAATGCGAGAACCCAAACCTCTCTAATAGGACTTCCAAAAGTGAGTTGCGAACTAAGCACCTCTATCTTAAATAATGGACGCTTGGATCCCATGTAATTGAATAATATCCTAGATGTACAACTTTAGATAATCATCTGTTGAATCTATCATCTTAATAGGTAGAAAATCTGCCAACTTAGTGAGTCCATCCACTATCACCCAAATTGAATCATGTTTCTAAAATGACCAAGGTAGATCTACTAAAAAATCCATATTGATCATCTCCCATTTCCACACTAGAAACTCCATACTCTAAGCTAGTCCTCCCAGCCTGTGATGCTTTACTTTCACTTGTTGACATTTGGACACTTAGCCACGTAGTCCGCTAAATTATTCTTCATATCAACCCAACCATAAATATCTTTCAAGTCGTGATACATTTTGGTGGAACCTGGGTGGGTAGAATATCAGAAATTGTATTCCTCCGCGATAATTCTCTCTTGAACTACATCCATATTCGTGACACACAGCCTGCATTGGTACCGTAGAGTACTATCTTCCCTTTCTCAAAAGCCATAGTCCAGTATTTTTGAATCCCCTCTTTCAACTATTGCAAGATGGGGTTGCCATATTGCTTTCCCTTTACTTTTGCAACTAAGAAAGATTCTACACTATTTACTACTATGGCACCGCCATCCTCGGAGTCTAATAAGCAGACCCCTAGGCTTGCCAACTTCTGAGCATTTTATCTAACTCCTCCTTGCTCCCTTAAACATGAGCCAAGCTCCCCATGGAGCGTCAGCTAAGTGCATTGACTAGTATATTAGCCTTTCCTGCTAGAGATGTCAACATTATAGTCCTTAAGTAATTCGATTTGTTTCCTCTTCCTAAGATTCAATTCTTTCTACTTCAAGATATACTAGAGACTCATATGATATGTGAAAACATCTACGTGGACTCTATAAAAATAATGGAGCGACATCTTCAGCACAAACATCACTGCAACCAGTACTAGATCATATGCCAGGTAGTTCCTTTCATGAGCTTTAAGCTACCTATAGGCATAAATTATCACTTTCCTATTTTGCATTATTACACACATGAGTCCAGTCCCTGAATTATCACAAACAGTATGAACCCATCGATTCCTTTTAGAAAAATCAACATTGGAGTTGTACTCAACCTAGTCTTTAAGTCCAGAAAACTCTTCTCACTAGCTTCAAACCATTGAAACTTAGTCTTCTTCTTATCAACTTGTAATACCCTGGAAGTGCCTAAGATTAGACCCGGGATTTAAAAAATGGGAGTTGACTGAATCTGGGAAAAATCCCACAGAACGGACGACCTAACGAATTGTTGGTCTAATCAATGACCCGTTTGAAGCACCCGTGATGAAGATTGATTGGGTGGCAGTTGGTGCTGACGAGTGAAGTAACGACTCTTTGTTTGTTACAATGAGTCGTTGTGTGGACTCGTGATGAGAACTGCTCCTCAACCTAAGGGGAAGTAACGGGCCATCCCATGACTCGCCGTGAGAGGTAATGGGTCATGATCACCAATTTTGGGAAGGAATATCAATGTTCTCCAGTCCATATAACAGAAAGAAACCATGACTCGTTGGAGGAAGTAACGAGTCGTGGTGAGGCTCATGGAAAAGATTGGTACAGGTCATGATAGGGGAAACAACGGATGACTTAATGGGTCCTCACTTGGAAAAATGACTTGTCCTGTCGAGTCATGGGAAGTGAATATAAAAGTATGAAGTGGGTAGTGGATCCAACATCTCAATACCACGAGTCCTTGTATCATGTAACGACTCGTGGGGTCATCCGTTGGTTCAACTAGTGTAGATTTTTCAGGGATTTCATTAAGGGCATTTTCATCATTCCTAAGTCCAAGGTTCTTAAACTACGTTGTTTCACGCTCAAAAATCAGTTTTTATTGAGGGCAAAACCCACCCTAGGTTATTCATTTCCATGCATGCAAAGATAAGGAATTGAGGAGGTGATCAAGCTTGTTCTTCAAGGTTTTCTTCAAATTTTCCATTGGGCTTATAAGGAGTGGTGAGATTTGATTTTCTCGAGGTATGTAGGGTTATGAATGGATGAATCCTTTCACACCCCTGCCCAATCTCTCTCAATTCATGAAATTTCCTATATAAATTCTGTGGGGTTTTTACCCAATGCATGAATTTTGATTTCTCTACATTGTCTTGATCTAATTGAGTTACTATTATTAATTTACGAACTATGGGCAAGTTTTATGTTATTTTTCATTAGAAATCATATTTCAAATTTTAAAAAATTAAAATGCCCATTTATGAAAAGTTCATGAAAGTCAAGGTTTATGATCAATGTTCTTGTGTGATGAATTTTCGGTTATGAATAACATGTTTTCAAGTTACCCATGTTTATAATCATGTTTTCCAATGAATTGAGTATTTTAAAGCATAGTAAAATATTGGACAATGCCCACATGTTCAAGAATGATTTAAGATTTATGATATGAATCTCATGATTTATCTATTTATGATGTTGGCTAACTAAAGGGCCCTAGATTCTTGGCTAATCATGTATTTTAATGGGGATCAATGATGATAATTTTTATTTGGCCATGAATCTAAATGAATGATGTTTTTGATTTACATACGAGTCTAATGTGCATGTTTTTGGGAGCAGTGTCTAACATCGAGAAACTCGACGTTCAAAGGACTACGCAGGTGTCTCATAACTACGTGCCACCGTAGGCTTATATTGATACATTACAATGTTAATGATACCCCCTTTCATGATATCATATAATGCACATCCCTCGACTGGCAAGCCAGGGGTGATTTTGCCCACTTAAGTGAGATAGTTAGGGCATCATAAAGGCTCTACCACGATGGTGTTGGTTATGACGAGTCCTCCCACTGTTCCAAATATTTTATGCATTCTTATGTTTATGTTATTTGGCTCAAATGATGATTTAATGAAGTTTCTCTTATGACTATGATAACGAATGGTTTACGAATGATTTGAAAACCTTGAGCCTTATGTTATCTTACGATATTTATGTTACGAGCATGTTGTCCCACTCTTATGATCATTTATGAGATTTTATGTATTTTTAAATGTCCATTTTACTTACCTTGCATACTTGGTACATTCCACATACTGAATGCATACTCTATGCTGTATCGTTTTATGATACAGACTCCGTTCTTCAGATCCAGCACTATCAGTAGTCCATCTCAGAATTTAGCATCCAGCTCCTTAGTGAGTCCTCATTCTCCGAGGACCATATGTTTCAGATGTTGTTTTTTCTTTTTAGTTTTCAGTTTTGCTGGGTTAGTTGGGGATGTTGTCCTATCAACCCATCTGATATGTTAGAGGCTTTCAGACTATGTGTAGTATTTAGTTGTTATGTATGTAGTACATTTCGCTTACTATGTTATGCTATGTTTAGGCTTCCACTATGTCATTATATTAAGTATTACGCTTTATTGATATTGAGTTAGATGAATGTTCATGCCATGGGTCGACTGGGAGTCTCTTCGGGTTCCATGTCCCGTGTTACGATCCGGGTCTACGTTCAGGTCATGATACAACTTGGTTAATGGAGCTAATATAGAGGAGAATCCCTCCATAAACTTTTGGTAGCATCTTGCCAAAACCAGAAACTTTTAATCTATATGGGAGTCATTTGTCTCAACCAATCATTATGACCTCATCTTCTGAAAATCTACTTTAATGCCTGCACTTGACACCACATGGCCCAAGAAATCCACTGAATCTAGCTAGAATTCACACTTTGATAACTTAGCATACAATTGGTGGTTTTTGAATATTCGTAAAAGAATTCTGAGGTGATTTGCAAGTTCATCCTCATCCTTCGAATATACGAATATGTTACAGATAAATACTATCAATATGTTGAGGTATGGTATGAATACCCTATTCATGAAATCCATAAAAAGGTGCATTTGTTAAATCGAAGGACATGAAAAGAAACCCATAGTGTCCATATCGAGTCCTAAATGTAGTCTTCATGATATTCTCTTCTCTGCCCTCAACCGGTGATGCCCCAATCTAAGATTAATTGTGGATAAATATTCGGATTCTTGAAGCTGATCAAATGAATCATCAATCCTTGGTAGTGGGTACTTGTTCATTATAGTGGCCTTATTTAACCGGCAATACTCAATACACATCTGCAAGGTCCAATCATTCTCTCAAACAAGTAAGACCGGTGCACCCGATAGTGAAATGCTCATTTGAATAAGTCCTTTATCAAGAAGATCCTTCGCCTGCTCTTTCAACCATTTCAACTATACTGGAACCATCCTATACAGGGGAATATAAATAGGTTTCATTCTGGGAATAACATCAATCCCAAAGTCAATCTCTCCTCAGGAGAGATGCCTAAAAACTTATCTTAGGAATACCTCTGAGAATTCATTAACAACCAGTATTGACTAGAAATTCATTGCCTCAGCATCAGTGTCTCTCAACCCTACTAGGTGGTATAGAAACTCTTTTGAAATCAATTTCCTTGCCTTAAGGTAGGAATAAACCTACCGCTTGGCACTACAAAATTTCCCCCTCCAATCTAACATTGACTCATTTGGGAACTGGAATAAAATCACCTTGGTTCTAATTACATTAGCAATGCATCGGGAGGTTTGGTATCAACAACAACATCAAGGTCATCCATATTCCAACTACCAAAATCAATGGCAACCTCAACCACAAGGGAAAGGTCAATATTATGTAAGGAATGAATATGGAGGCCCTGTCCTAGGTTGGCACATTAATAGTAGTTTTAGAAATAAAAGCTCAAACCCCTATTCCCACTCAGGGGGTCCATCCTCTAGTTCATAAAACTGGAGGACAGGACCATCTCAAGAACAAGGGGGTTCCAAAATTGAAAGCATGTTGGAGAAGGTTCTCTCCAATTAAGAGAGGTCAGATGCTTGCTTAAAAAGTTTGACTAATATTTTCGGCTCTCCTACAACATTTATTCAGCAGTTAGGGCAATAAGTGAGAGATCTTTCCAGAGAGAACAACCCCAAGAAAAAGGGAAACCCTAAGGGGCACGATGGTGCTCCCAATGCTCCTTGTATGCCATTGTTACTAGAAGTGGAAAAATTGTATACCCTATTACTGATGCTCCTTGTGTTGGTGATGTTTCTAATAGTGTTGGCGGAAATCATGTTGTTGATGATGAGGTATTGGTGAAGCCACTGATTGACGTGGTTGTTAATGAAGCAGCGGAGAGCTCCAAGAAGAAGGAGAAGGCAAAGGAAAGCTTGGTTGACATTGCAAAATCTTATCTAGTACCTCCTCCTCCCTTTTCTCAAATGCTGGCAAAGAAAAATCTAGATGCTAAAATTACTATACATGTCGAAAGGAAGAAAGAAGCAACACTTCATATGCCATTAATTGATGTTATAAAAGAGATGCAGGCTTTTCTAAGTACCTTAAAAAGTTGCTAACGAATAAGAGCCTGTGTGAACAAAAAGTGGTCCCCATAATCCATCGGTTTAGTACCATTGTAGGGAGTTCACCATTCCTTGCAAAATTGGGCAGTATGACTGTTTGCATGCTCTATAGGACAATGGGGAAAGTATCAATTTGATGCCCTTAGCCATATACAAGTGGTTAGGATTGACCATGTTGAAACCTACCTTTATTCGGCTCCAAATGGCTAACAAGACAATAAAAATGACAGTATGGGTGGTGGAGGATGTGTTGGTGAAGGCTGAGAACTTCATACTCCCGACCGACTTTGTGGTGCTGGGCTGTGTTGTGGATACTGATATCCCGTTTATTCTTGGGTAACCTATTCTTTCTAGGGGTGGGGGGGCACTCATTTATTCGAAGAAGCATGAGACTATATTCTAGATCAAAGATAAAAAGATAACCTTCAAAGTAGGGAAGGGACACTTATTGCCCAAGGACCTTGGGAGTATTTCTGTGGTTGATATGGTTGATGTGGTTGATGATGAGAGGGCAAAAAATAAGCTTGGAGGCAAAGGGACACCAAAGAAGAAGGCTAAAAAAAATACATAAATCAATACCTTTGCGTATCCATGGGGGAAAATGTGTGAGAAAGTCTCATCCGAAGGATGACTCTTCCTTGTGTTGATCAGGTATCATGCATCATGTCACGATGTTAAATCAGATGCTTCTTGGGAGACAACCTGTCACACCCCAAACTCGGAGGGGCATGACTGGCACCTTTTTCCGCACCTAATCTAGCACACCTCCACAAATGTAACTACAACAAACTAGAACCGATGAGGTTCGACATCACAACACAATCTAAAATTAGAGTAAATAACGAACTATAATGGAAGTTGACTCACAGACCAACCAACAAATATGTATTAGGTCATTGAGGCTACAGAATAAAAAACAATCTATAAAAATAAGCCCACCTAGACCATGTCGGAAGCAATCACGGCCTTATAGGCATCCACACAATCACTCGTATGAAAATGTAAGAAATTATCACGGCTTTACAGGTCTTCACAAGCCACGGGCTCAACCCTGCCAGAAACCATCACAGCCTTACAGGTTATCATAGAGCTTCCAAGCACCATACAATTCACAAAATGATAACAACAATAATAATAACACATTCAAACACAAGTCCAAACAGCCCACAATCGGCTACCAATTTCAACTAATCGACTACCACAATATAGCACCAACCTCACTTACTGAGCCATTTACCGACGTATTTCACAGTAACTGAGAGATCGTATATTAACAACTCTATCCCCCAATCTCATTCACAATGCAAGAGCTACCACACATGAGGCAACCTTTCATCAAACTTAACCAACACCAATTTGAATTTCACAATAACCAACTAAATTATAACCCAAATTTATGACCTCAATAGATGAGGGAAAGACCACACTCCAACAGCCCCCAAACACACGTATGCAAGAGAAAAACAAGAACCAACAAAATGACCAACTCACACAATATAACAAGAATAGATTTGAATGGAAATCATGCCAAAATAGAGAAACAGAAGCCTTAACATACCTTTGTGACGTCGAATCAAGATTAGCCGACACATACACCAACAACACCATCAGCTACTACCCCCAAAATAGATCCCTGAACACCAAAATGCTTCTACAAGAATACAACATGAAAATCATGCAAAATGAAGCTTTTTTAGCTAGTTTTCTATGAATTCAACAGTAGAATATCAAAGGTAACAACCTACCAATATTTTGAAATCCTAAATCACCCTAAACAACTAAGAATCTATGAAGAGAAAAACTTATCAGTTATCTCAAGAAGAAGCATGTCACAACCCGAATGGAGGCCCAGATCGTGACACGAAATCCCAAGGCAATCCATCGGATAAGCATATATATAACTCAATCAAGAACTGAATAACCATCAATACAATCATAGCGTAAGTCTAAATTGAATAATAACATCAAAATATAAAATCCAAAGTTGAATACATGCATATGTATGAATAGCCTCTAATCATGACGAGTTGATAGGATAAGACCCCAACTAACTCAACAATACCGAAACTGAAATACATAAAGAAAAGATGGATAGTCTAGTCCTCGAAAGATGAGGACTCACCAAATAAGCAATGCTAACTCCGAAAATATGATTAAGGGAGGGACTAAAGCTGAGAGTCGGGTCCTATATCATGAAACGATACAACATAGAATTATGCGATCAGTACGTGGAACGTACCGAGTATGCATGGTACGTAAAACCGCTGATGTAAGTAAAAATCATTTAAATACAATGCATCAAATAAAACATAACATTATTAAATTGAGAGTAGGACTTGCATGCATTTTTTCTTAAATCATGACCTCTATATAACATAATATAATATGCTTCATAACATCATAACTGAATCGATTGACTCAAAGCTGAATTCTGACATTTATAAGTAAAAGCTTAACATTGAGTCAAACCTTCTTTAGAACATGCATTTACATAAGTCTCATAAGTAATTAATATGCATTTCTAAAATCATGAGGAATAATGGGAGACTCATCTTATAACCGACATACCATGATAGAGCTTACGTGGTCCTGACTATTACACACTCAAGTGGGTAGAGCTGTCAAAAACCTTGCTAGGGCTAAGGAAGCTACCATGATATTGATATAAAGCTGAAGGCCCATGCGGGAAAGGGGAAGCTCACAAGGGAGGTCCCAAGTAATATAACAGTATCCACCTACATTGGCATGTAGTTCTGGGTCATAGGGTGGTCGACCCTTAGCACGCTTGGTGATAGACTCTTCTCCCAAAAACATTCATATGCTCTACAACATTTTATAATGAAGCTCAAAATTGTCTATTGACAAAGCTCAATAACAAAGTACATCTCATATATGAAATCATGCATATTAGAGGCTATAATTCAAAACATACCACAAGCTCAAAGATAATTCGGAGTACGTGCTCCAAAACCATGTGGTAAGCTTACTTTAGAGACAATACTTATACATACTTGACATAAGGGCCTTGCCCAACACTTTATCATGCTTGGAACTGCTCATATCTTTTTGAAAATAATGTCATAACATGGGTAGCTTTGAAACATGCTTCTCATCATCATATCTCATCATCATACCTTCATCACAAATCTCTTCTTTTAGGAACTTCTTTTAAATGGGCCTTAAGTTTCATAGAAACGAGAAAACATAATTTTAGATTGAAAACAATTTAAAATCTGCCCATGCTTCATACTTCAATCAGGAAAACACAATTTAATCATACCCATGTATAAAATTGAAGATTCATGTATTTGAGTAAAAAACCCATAAATTGATCATAGAAAATTCTCATACTTAGAAATTGGGAATGAGTGTGGAAGGGACCACCCACACCTAACCCTACATACCTAATGGAGATGAATCTTACTCTCCCTTGGATGCCCAAAAAGGAATAGAAAGAAATTGAAGAATAAACCTTGAATCTCCCTTTTGATCACCTCTCTATCACTCTTCTATTCTCTTGCATGCATGAATGAACATTTAGGATAGTTTCCCCCTCTAAACCCACCTTTCATAGGCTAAAACGAAGTAGTTTAGGCATTAGAAACTTAGGAATTATGAAAACACCCTTACTAATTTCGCAGAAAATAACTGCCAGGTGGTCCTAACGGATGACCTGACGACTCGTTGCTAGAGGGAACGACTCGTTATGTCGATTGTCAAGTGCACTACCTTATTTGTTCTCCTGGGCTTGTAATGGGTCACTTCTCGGCTCGTTAACCACTCGTTAAGTACACTATCTCATTTCTGAACTTTGGACTCCAAGCCTGCCAACGACTTACCCCATGAATCGTTAAGGCTAACAACGACTCCTAGGGACTCCCTTCAGGTACACTGCCCAGCTTTCCTTTTCCCGACTATGTTTCCTTCCCCACAAGTCACCTGATGAATCATGGGCTGTCCTCTCGCGTCGTGAGATGACTCGTCCTAAGGCTGCAACCAAACTTCCCACATTTTCCCCATTTCAACTCCCAGGTCGAATCTTTGAGCTATCAGGGTATAATAATATCTCCCCCTTTGGAACATTCATCCTCGAATGTTGGAAAGCACACAGAAAAGCAGAGATATACAATTATCATTATCAAATACTAATCCTTTAAACTGAAACTACGGAATGACTACCTCCGATTCAAAATATAAAGCTGAACTGAATTCGAAAATCAAATATATTTACCATAACACAAAACAAACTTGCGCACATAAACTGAACATGAAATTAGATAGAGTATTAGGGTAACAACTGATACCTCAAATTGAAACTGCGCCAGTAGGGAACAGGTAAGGGTATTTTGCCATCATATCTTCTTCGGCGTCCCACATAGCTCCCTCAACATGCTGATTTCTCCATAACACCTTCACTGAAGCTACTTCCTTGTTCCTAAACCTCCAAACCTGACGATCCAATATTTCAACTAGAACTTCCTCATAGATAAGGCTATCCTTTACACCGACACTGTTCACCAGGACAACTAGAGCTTGATCTCCCAAACGTTTTTTTAAAAGTGACACATGAAACACAGGATGCACAAAAGATAACTCTGAGGGAAAGTCCAACTCATACGCTACCTTACCAACTGTTCTCATAATCCTATAGGGACCAACATAACGGGGACTGAGTTTTCCTTTCTTCCCAAACCGCATGACTCCTTTCATGGGAGATACCTTTAGAGATACCCTATCATCCAACTCAAACTCCAACTCTCTCCTCCTCACATCAGCATATGACTTTTGACAACTCTGACCTATTTTCAGCCTATCCCTTATCAACTGAACCTTCACCATATCCTCATGAAACTGCCTTACCAACCTCAAACCATTCGATGGGCGATCTACATCTCTACCCATAGAGAGCCTCGAATGGTTCCATTTGGATACTGAAGTGATAGTTGTTATTGTAAGAAAACTCGATCAGGGGCAAGTGATCATCTAAACTACCTTTGAATTTCATCACATATTCTCTCAACATGTCCTTGGGAGTTTGGATTGTTCGCTCCACTCGGCCATCTATTTGCGGATGAAAGGCTGTGCTAAGCTTAACCTGAGTCCCAAGCTCCTTCTGAAAAGACCGCCAAAACTGGAAGGTAAACTGAGTACCTCGATCCTAAATAATAGACAAGGAAACTCCATGTAGCCGAACCAACTCTAGGATATACAATTTGCCATAATCATCCGCTGAGTCTGTGGTCTTCTCCGGTAGAAAATGTGTAGCCTTACCTTTCTACCAGCACCCATATGGAATCATATTATCGGCGGGTACGAGGTAATCCTGTTATGAAATCCATGTTGATTTCTTCCCACTTCCAAGTAGGAATGTTGATGTCATGAAGTACTCCTCTCGGCCTTTAGTGCTCAACCTTTACTTGCTGACAGTTCGGGCACTTCGCTACGAATTCTGCAATATCCCTCTTCATGTCGTTCCACCAATATATTTCCCGCAAAACATGACACAACTTGGTGGTACCCGGATGGATAGAATATCTAGATCTATGAGCCTCATGCAACATCCGACTCGTCAAATCATCGACATCCGAAAGACATAGGCGACCCTAGTGCTGCAGCACACCATCTCCCCCTTGGGAGAAGACCTCCACCTTTTGACATCAAAGAGCTTCCTTCAGCTTTACCAAAATCAGATCCTCATCTTGTATAGATTTCACATCAGTCACCAAGGATGATTCTGACCGATTCTGGACAACAGCACCGCCATCGGTCGAGTCGACCTACCTAACTCCCAACCTTGCGAGTCGATGTACATCTTTCACCAACTCCTTCTTTCCTTCATCCACATGGGACACACTCTCCATAGAGAGCCTAATGAGTTTGTCCGCTACCATATTAGCCTTACCCGGATGGTAAAGGACACTCAATCGTAGTCCTTGAGTAGCTCCAACCACCTACTTTGCCGAAGATTGAGGTCTTTCTATGTGAACACATATTGTAAACTCTTATGATCCGTAAACACATCCACATGGTAATGTCTCCATTTCTTCAATGCGAACACCACCATGGCCAATTTAAGATCATGGGTCGGGTAATTTTTCTCATGGACTTTCAACTATCTTGAGGCATACGCTATCACTTTACCATGCTGCATCCACACACCCAAGTCCGATCCTTAAAGCATCACAATACACCATGAATCCATCGGTACCCTCGGGTAGGGTCAACACTGGTGCTGAGGTGAGTCGAGTCTTCAACTCCTAGAAGCTTTTCTCGCAAGCCTCCGACCATTGGAATTTCACCTTCTTCTGAGTTAAATTGGTCAATGGTGTTGCAATGGATGAAAAGCCCTCAACAAATCTCCGATAGTAACCAGCTAAACCCAAGAAACTCTGAATATCTGAAGGATTCACCGGTCTAGGCCAATTCTTCACAGCTTCAATTTTCTGAGAATCTACCGTTATTCCCTCACTCGATACCACATGGCCAAAAAATGATACGAAGTCCAATGAAAACTCACAGTTGCTTAACTTGGCATACAATTGGCCATCCTTTAGAGTCTGAAGTACTATTCTCAAGTGAGCGGTGTGCTCCTCCTCGCTCCGAGAGTATATAAGGATGTCATTAATGAAAACAATCACGAACATGTCCAGATATTGCTTGAACACCCTATTCATCAAGTCCATGAAAGCTGTAGGAGCATTCGTTGGTCCAAAAGACATAAATACAAACTCATAATGGCCATACCGCATCCTGAAGGCTGTCTTCGGGATATCACTCTCCCGAACATTAAGTTGATGATACCCGTTCCTGAGATCTATATTTAAGAAACACTTGGAACCCTGAAGTAGGTCAAACAAATAATTGATCCTAGGAAAAGGATACCTGTTCTTGATGGTGAGTTTGTTCAATTATTAATAGTCAATACACATGTGAAGACAACCATCCTTCTTTTAGACAAAGAGAACTGGTGCACCCCATGGAGACTTTCTCGATATAATGAAACCCTTATTTAACAAGTCATTCAATTGATCTTTTAAATCTTTCAACTTAGCTGGAGCCATCCCGTAAAGAGGAATAGATATAGGCTGCATGTCAGGAAAAAGGTCAATACCGAAATCAATATTCCACTCAGGAGGAACACCTGGAAAATCATCAAGAAAGGCCTATGGATACTCACATACTATAGGAACTGACTGGATAGTTGGGGTTTCGGACTCGACATCCTTAAATCTAACTAGAGGGTACATGCAACCCTTAGAAATCATCTTCCTAGCCTTAAGGTAGAAAATGGAATGACCTACAGGCACAGCTGAACTACCATTCCATTATAGGACTGGATCACTGGGAAATCTAAACTCTACTATCCGGGTTCTACAATTTATTAAAGCATAGCATGCAAATAGGCAATCCATGTCGGGAATAATATCAAAGTCAATCATGGCTAACTCTATCAAATCTGCTGAGGTGACCTTATGCAGGACTGAGACTAGGCAACCTTTATACACCCGTCTAGGTATAATTGAGTCACCTACTGGAGTGAAAACTAAGAAGGGTTCTGAAAAGACGTCGGGACTAACTCCGAAGCTACTAGCCACATAAGGTGTCACAAATGACAAGGTAGCCCCCGGATCTAGCAAACCATAAACATCAATATGAAAAACTCGCAACATTCCAGTTACCACATCTGGGGAGATCTCCTGCTGCTAACGGTATACTAAAGCACAGAATCTATTCTGGCGCTGACCGCCAGCTGTGCTAGTAGATGCCCCCTGATGTGCTGAGCATATGGGAAGGGCTGCTAAACAAGAAGATGGGCTTTGGCCCCCAACCTGATCCTATATCGCAACTAGACATTCTCTAAGAATGTTTTCTGGCTTCCCACACCAGAAACAAGCACCTGAACCTGCCAAACACTGGTCTGTGTGCCCCTGACCACACTTGCGACAAGCTAGGATGCTGGAATCTGCGGATCTACTGCTATGACCCCTCGAGCCTGATGCCCTCCCTCTCTGATCATGTCTGGGCCTGGATGAAACACTCAATGCTGAAGATGCTGGGGCTGATGATCTCTGGTGGGTCTGCTGTTGGTGCCCACCACCGGACTCTGTTAAGAGAATATGTGGTCCACGGTCCTGGCCCTCTTGGCCTCCCTCTCTCTCGAATGTGTCGCCTCCATTTACTGGGTGTACAACACTATACATGGGAAATCCATATCTTGATGGAGCATAACAACCCTACAATCATTGTCCAAATAGCCTGCTACTCTATGAACGAATCTACTTACCTGCATCCTCTAATCGGCTACCAACTCCAGGGAATAGTTTGGTAGGCGAGTGAACTCAAGGGAATACTCTTGTATAGTCATTCTCCCTTGCTTCAAATTCATGAACTCAGCTGCCTTCAGCTCCCTCATCTCCTGAGGGAAGAACCGGTCTAGAAATGCAACATGGAACTCTTCCCAAGTGACTGGACCTACTCCTTTGACCTAGTTATCCTTCCATTGGTGAAACCAGATGTGTGCGATCCCTTTTAGCTGATAAAAGGCCAACTTGGTGCACTCAACCCCATTCACCTCCATGACTTGGGGTGATCTTGGCAATCTGATCCACGAACTCATGTGGGACCTCATCTACCTTTGATCCAAGGAACTCCGGTAGGTTCATCCGCAAAAAGTCTCTCACTGGAGCCGCCGCTGCGTTGCCATTTTTCGGATCATGTGCAATGGCCTGCTTATTGACCTGAGTGGTCATGGCCTGCACAAGCATCTGAATAGCGGCCCGGAACTCAACATGGGCGGCTGGCTCCGGTGCCATGGGCTCCTGAACTGGTGGGGCTGGCTGATGCCCATGACCATTTCCATCCTCATGGCCTTCACCATCTCCATTCCTCCTTCCTTCGTTCTTTGAGGAGCCATGATTCTACAATCACAAATAGCATGAATTAGATGGATAGAAAGACTTTTCATCGCATGACGTAGATCATGAAAGAAGGGAACATTTCCTAAACATCTCAAAGCCTCTTCATCATAGGTGTGGCATGCTTCACACACATGAAAAAGACTCTACTTAATGCGGCTTCCATACACCCAAGGACACTTCAAAACTATGGCTTTGATACAAAGTTTTTCACGACCCGAATGGAGGCCCAGATCGCAACACGGGATAAGGAGCCCCAAGAGACCCCAAGTCAACCATGACATAAGAATACATCTATCTCAATCAAGAACTTAATAACCATCAATACAATCATAGCGGAAGTCTAACTTGAATATAACATCAGAATATAAAATCCGAAGCTGAATACATGCATATGTCTGAATAGCCTCTAATCATGAAGAGTAGATTGGATGAGAGCCCAACTAACTAAACAATACTAAAACTGAAGTACATAAAGAAAATATGGATAGTCTAGTTCTCGGAAGATAAGGACTTGCCAAATAAGCAATGCTAACTTCGACAAGTTGATTAAGGGCGGGATTGAAGCTAAGAGCCGGGTCCTTTATCATAAAATGATACATCATAGAAGTATGCGGTCAGTACGTGGAATGTACCGAGTATGCAAAGTAAGTAAAACCGCTAACATAAGTAAAAATCATTTAAAGACAATGCATCAAATAAAATATAACATCAGGAAACTGAGAGTAGGACTTGCATGCATTCTTTCTGAAATCATGACCTCTTCATAACATAATATAAGATTCTTCATAGCATCATAACTGAATTGATTGACTCAAAGCTGAATTCTGACATTTATAAGTTGAAGCTGAACATTGAGTCAAACCTGCTTTAGAACATGCATTTACATAAGTCTCATAAGTAATGAACATGCATTTCTTTAATCATGAGGAATAGTGGGAGACTCGTCTTTTAACCAACATACCATGATAGAGCTTACGTGGTCCTGACTATTACACACTTATGTGGGTAGAGTTGTCCAAAACCTTGCTAGGGCTAAAGAAGCTACATGATATCGATATCAAGCTGAAGGCCCATTCGGGTAAGGGGATGATCACAAGGGAGGTCCCAAGTCATATAACAGTACCAACCTACATTGGCACATAGTTCTGGGTCATAGGGTGATCGACCCTTAGCCCGCTCGGTGCTAGAATCTTCTCCCAAAAACATTCATATGCTCTATATCATTTTATAATGAAGCTCAAAATTGTCTATTGACAAAGCTCAATAACAAAGTACATCTCAAATATGAAATCATGCATATGAGAGGCTATAATTCAAAAAACATACCAAAACCTCAAAGATAATTGGGAGTGTTTTCTCCAAAACCATGTGGTAAGCTTACTTTAGAGACAAAACATCATACATACTTGACATAAGGGCCTTGCCCAACACTTTATCATGATTGAAACTACTCAAATATTTTTGAAAAAAATACCCTAATCATGGGTAGCTTTGCAACATGCTTTTCATCATATCTCATAATCATCATACCTTCATCACCAATCTTTTATTTTAGGAAATTCTTATCAATGGGCTTTAAATTTCATAAAAACTAGAAAACCTAATTTTCGATTGAAAACAATTTAAAATCTTCCCATGCTTCATACTTCAGTCAGGGAAACATAATTTAATCACACCCATGTATAGAAATTGAACATTCATGAATTTGAGTAAAAACCCCATAACTTGATCATAGGAAATTCTCATACTTAGATAGAATTTGGGCATGGGTGTGGAAGGAAACACCCACTCACAACAATACGTACTTGATGGAGACTAAATCTTACTCTCCCTTGGATGCCCAAAAAGGAGTTGAAAGAAATTGAAGAAGAAACCTTGAATCTCCCTTTTAATCACCTCTCTATCAATCTTCTATTTTCTTGCATGCACGAATGAACCCTTTGGATAGTTTCCCCCTCTAAAACTCAACTTTCATAGGATAAACGATGTAGTTTAGGATTTAGGAACATATGAATTATGAAAAGACCCTTACTAATTTAGTAAAAAATAAATGCCAGGTTGCCCTAAAGGAAAACCTGATGACTCGTTGCTAGAGGGAATGACTCGTTATGTCTATCGTGAAGTGCACTACCTTATTTGTTCTCCTAGGCTCATAATGGGTCACTTCACGACTCGTTATGGGTGACCAAAACTCGTGGTCACCACTCGTTAAGTACATTGTCTCATTTTCGTACTTTGGACATCAAACTTGCCAATGACTCACCCCACGAATCGTTTAGACTGACAACGACTCATGGGGACTCCCGTTAGGTACACTACCCAGCTTTTCTTTTCGCAACTATGTTTCCTACCCCACGAGTCACCAGAAGACTCATGAGTTGTCCTCATGATTCATGAGACGACTTGTCCTAAGGCTACAACAAAAATTCCCACTGTTTTCCCATTTTAACTTCCGGGTTCGATCATTGAGCTGCCGGGGTATAGCAAAGCAGCCATTAAGACACCCAGAAATGATACCAAAACATGAGCTATACAGAGCTTCCAACTTCCTAAAATCAAGACCCATATATTTTTTTGATTTCTAACCTTAAGATCAAGAGGAACATGAAGAGGGGATTTGAGAGAGGTTCTATTCGTGCAGTTGCTAGAAAAATGAAGCATGAGATAAGTAAACCGACCAAGCTAACTTATATTTGGGCTTGCCAAGATGTTACCTAATGTACCGTTTTGGTGGTGTGACACACTGCCATCATGGACCCTCTTTGGTCCTCGTCACCTGGTTGCGCAGTCTCACTAAAATGCGAATATCTCTCTGCACCAAAGTCATATTAATAAATGGTTTGATGCATTGGAAAAAAGACTCATAGATATTTAATTTGATAGGTTAAAGGACCCCTAGTTTCTTATAGATTGGCAAAAAAACTCTAAGACATCTAATCCAAATTTTAGAGAATTTTAAGAGAGAAATTTGTGATAACTTTTGTCGACTTTAGTTCTAAAACTTGATCAATGTCAAATATTAATATATGACCATAGAGTGATTCAAATACCTTATCACAATTCCTTCTTAGCATATTAAGTACTCTTAGTCCTATCTCAAAGTACAGATTTATTGTTTAAATTATACGGGGTGATACCACTTTGCATGATACCAAGGTATGACACAATTGTAACCAAGATCAAAATAGGAATCTTACCTGTCGCCATGTTAAGACACTGGCCAGTGATAATCCATCATATAACAAGTATTCGTACATAACTCAGCAATCATAAGTCTAGACTTTACTCCTATGACAGCTGACATCTCGCATGATTTTAAATCAGAAAGAAGGGTAACAATCCTAAATGTCCTATAGCCTCATGTTTATAAGTATTCTGCACAATGCACATATAAACAAGGCTTTACTAGATAGTTCATAGACTTCCTAAGACACGAACTTCTCTAATACAAATCTGCCACACCCCAAACCTAGAGGGGCATGACTGGCATCCTGTACCGCATCTGATCGACCACACCCTACCACAAATCTAACACAAAAAGACAGAACCAACGAGGTTCGGCATCACAACACAATCTAAAATTAGAGTAAATGACAGACTATAATGAAATCTATCCATAGACCAACCAATCGATATGCATTAGGTCTTCCACACCATAGAATAAAAAATAATCTATATAAATAAGCACACGTGGCCCACAACAACAATGCTACATCCACAATAGCCATCTACGAGGCTCTATGAATACAATATAAATGAGCTATCTAGGACAGGGTCATGAACTACCCATAATATAAACATCTAGAAACTTTGAAAGACTTGAAGATTTTCCGACTTAGATAGAACTCCACTCAGCGATAAGAACTCAGTTTATCTATTGATCGACACCTACATGCATGAATGCAATGACCCCATCTATGACTTCAGTATGGAAAATATATCGATTTAAAAGGAAAGGGAACTAATGATTGTTAAAAGGAAGCATAGAATTGGTTTCAATTATCTCTTGCAATAGTTATAGAGTTGATTTCATTTTTTAGGGTAGGAATATACCCTGCAATCCTATTTAGTTGAGCCAAGTAGATTTAACCGTTTTCCCATGTTTCTCTTGCAACCATAGGGATATAGGTGTTAGGGTTCATGAGATAGTTTTTGGATATTAGGGAGAACATTTGAGAAGTGAGTTCATAAACTTACACCTAGCAATGTTAGAAGAATGTTATCTAGCGTATTCGAATCCAAAAATTCAACCTGAAAGCAAAAGTTCCAAGACCCTAGATTTTCTCATCATTTGAATTACAAAATATTTTGCAAATGAATTTAGTTCTTAATTTAATTTACATTTCAAAGTTAGAAAAATAATCTCAAAACCATTTTCTCATTTTTATTTGTGTTTAATTGAATAGTGAAATAAAAGTTCATGCTTAAGCAATTAATCTGTCAAGTCTCTGTGCATACGATCTGGGCTTCACTATCCTATACTACTTGATGACCATGTGCGTTTGCGTGCGCTTAGCGACATCAAGTTTTTGGCCCCATTTTCGGGGACTTGAATTGTTTGTAATTAGGATTTTTATTACACTGTTCTACACTTTATATTTGCTGTTGGTTGTTGAAAATTTTAGGTGGTGGTTATTCAGTGTATTCCAGCTACTAGAAGTCAGTGACAACCCTTAGCTCACGTTGATCCAAAAATTGAGAGAACTTTTCATATGTTAGCAATGGTAGAGAACAATGAGCAACACAGGGAAACAACAAATATAGGATTCCAGTGCTTAATCTCGCTTGGCGAAACTTGGAAAACACTTCCAAAGTGATCATCAAGAAGGCCATCAATGAAAACTTTGAGTTGAAGTAGGAAATCATGCGGTTGGTTTAAAACACTTGTCAATATCAGGGCAAGCCGCATAAGGATCCTCACAGGCATTTTATGACGTTTGTGGAACTTAGTGAGAATTTTCACTATTAAAATATTTCTAATGAGTACGTTCAGCTCACTTTGTTCCTATATTCACTTATTGGAGAAGCGAAAGGGTCTCTTTAGAATGACCCAGCTGGGTCCATAACTACTTGGGAAGCTCTTTCCAATAAGTTGATAAACATGTTTTTCTCTTTGAGGAGAATGAAGGAGTTGAGAGGAAAGATCTTCAAATTTGTTCAGAAGAATGGTGAAACCCTGGTTCAATCCTGGGAAAGATACAAGGGATACTTGTGAGATTGTTCGCACCATATGCAGCTAATGGAGATTATTGGGCATAACTTCATTGAAGGGTTGAACCCAGATTCTAAGATTTTACTAGACGCTACCGCACAGGGGAAAATATTATCCAAAATCTATAATGAGATAGAGGCGATGTTGAATCTCATGTCAATTGGTAGCCAAGATTATCAGGATTTAGGTAGAGGTTTTAAAGCAACCAAAATCCCAGGGAAACTTGAGGTTGATGGTGTAGCGACAACTCGGGAAGATATTAGTCAGTTGCTAAATGGGATCAACAAGTTAGTGACCACACCAGGTGCAAGTTAGGTTCATTAGGTTCAACAAATTTAGACTCCACCGAACATCATGTGAGGCATGTGGAAAAGGTCATGCATATTTAGGTTGTCCACTAAACTCAGAATCTATTTATTTTATGGGCCAACAAGGTTGTAATGGAGGTTTTATAGGAAATAGTTACAATCAGGGGTATAGGAATGCAGCTAATCCTTCATAGTGAGAAAATAAGAATTTTCATAGGCCCCCAAACAACTTCCAGAGACCTCACGTCCAGGAGCATGGAAGTTCTTCAGGGGACACCATGAAGCAACGGATGGTTCAACAAACTTAGGTTGTTAATGATATGCATAATTCAATCCACAAGTTGGAAAAACAAATGGGCCAATTTCCCTTCAGCAGACAAACAGATCGCAAGGGGCACTTGCAAGTAACACTGAGAAGAACCCCAAGGAGAACGTCAGCACAATCACTTGGCGTAGTGGAAAGGAGGGTGAAGTGATACCCAGGGATAGCAAAGCAAAGACAGAGAAGGTTTTCAAGTCCAAGAAGGAGGTTGGGGAGTCAAGTTATTCACAATAAAAAGTGGTAGTAGCTAGACCACCCCCTCCATTTCCACAGAGATTCAAAAAGCAAAAGGAGGACACAACATGTAACAAGTTTCTTGATGTGTTGAAGCAGATACATGTGAATCTACCATTGGTAGAGTTGTTATAATAGGTTCCTAAGTAATCTAGATATTTGAAGGATATTGTGGCAAATAAGTGATGGCTCACAAAGTTCAAAATAGTAGCTCCTACAAAAGATTGCAGTTCCTAAATTTAAAATAAGATTTCGAAGAAGCGGAAAGATCCTGGGAGCTTCAGTATTCCAGTCATAATTGGAAGCCGAGAGGTTGGCCCAGCATTGTATAATCTGGGTGCAAGCATCAATCTCATTCATGCATTATTACTTAGAACTTTGGGGTTAGAAGAAACCCGTCCCACCACAGTTACATTGTAGTTGGCTAATAGGTCCATATCTTATCTTGAGGGCATTATTAAAGATGTGTTGATTAAAGTAGGACTATTCATTCTGTGGTGGACTTCATCATCCTTTACTATGAGGTTGACGAAGCAGTTCCCATCATTTTGGGAAGAGGATTCTTAGCCACCATTGATGCAGTTATAAGGGTGAAGTCAGGAAAGATGTCAATGACTGTGGATAGCCAAGAGGCAGTTTTTGATGTATTCATATCAGCAAGATTGCCACTTCACTGTGAGGATCTTAAAATGAGCACAATCGAGGAGCCGGGGAAGTCCAAACAAGTCATTGAACAACATGTGTTTTATGTTAACTCAGCAGGAAATTAGGTTACGAATCATCTCACTTAATTTGAGGAGTGAGATGTCTTGCGTCGTACCGCGGCGTTAAATTTGGAGCTACACAGGAGTTAACTCGTGAATATCATTCCATGACTATAAAAGGCATTTGGTGGGAGGCAACCCATCTTTCTGATATATTTTTATTTTGTATAGATTAATAGGGATTTTGAGGCAAAAGAGTGGAGAAAGGAAGCTGGAAAAATTCTAATTCTGGGGGGAAATCCCTAGCATAGGGCGCCAGGTGTTGAATTTTAGAAGAAATTTTTTTTCTAAAGTTGGTGTAGAGGCTGGCGCACTGTGCCAGACCTAATTCACCAAGAAATTTTTTTCCTAAGTTTATGGTGCATTGATTGGTCCGCCACACCAGGGGCAGTTCAGGAAATTATTTTTTAGGTCCATGGGTCAAGTCCGACTCAAGGACCCTAAATTAATGAAAACCCATGACCCATAACCTTTATTTTAATTCCTGTTCATCTTCTCTCTATAAAAAGTCAAAATAAGGCTAAGTCGTAAGTCCCTCCCCCGATTCCCCCATTGTTGTCTTCTCCAAAATGCTTGGTGAAGCAAGAATTTCCAACTCAAGTAACTAAATTTCTTCTCTCCTTTAGCATCTAATGTTGCAAGCATGCTCCCATTACCCTTCTTCCCTAAATTAAAAACCAAAACCACCATTGTTGAGTAAGAAGCTTGAACTTCACAATGTGGGTTTTCATGACTTAAATACCATAGATTCTCGCTTAATAATGTTGTATTATTGATAAAGTTTCTTGTTTTGGTTCATATTTTTTGAGTTTAAGTTGTGGGTGTGACGAGTGTGATGAATGTCTTGTTAAGAAATTTCATGAAACTTTGTGAATTTGGAGTGTTTTTGTGGAGGAAGAAGTGATTTGAATAATGTGTGCTTGAATTTTGAGATTATTGGGTTGTTGAAAATTTATGTTAATTCATTGTGGAAAGTAGAGAAATTCATATAATTTGTTGGTTGAATATTGTGAATAGTTCCACACATAGGTTGTTGTGAACTATGAATAAATAATGGAGGAAGTGAAGTGATTGGATAACTTGAAGAACTCTTGAAAAAAATGAGAGGAAAATCATGAATGTGGTTGTCGAGTGTAAAGTATGTGAATGAATTGGTTAATAAGAGTTGGCATGATAATGGGGAAGTTTGAGTACCATATTTGACAAACTCTCACAACCATCCTAGTGAATTAAGTTTGGGGTTGTTTTGCGCCTCCACTAACTTTTTGTGGTTATTGATGTTGATTGACAGGTGCTATGGCTTCACGTGCAAACAAAGGTGAGGCAGTAGCAGTTGCTAGAAAGGGGCCCAAAGTGCTCAAGAAGGGAGTTGCATTGAGCTCGTCAGCCTAAAAGGCACCCCCTGCTAGGTGGTTTGGAGCCAAGGCCATGGTGCAGCATGGGATCAAGTGGTTTACTGCCCAAAAAGAAGCCAAGTATGCCTTGGAGAATTGGATTTATAAAGGTCATCGTGCACTTGAGTTCCCTACCATTTTAGACACCATCCGTGAATTAGGACTTGGGTATGTGTCTGTTGAGCCAGAGGAGTGAAACCTCACCTTAGTGAGGGAATTTTAGACACCATCCGTGAATTGGAACACCTCGTTTGGAGAGAGTAAAAAGATCAAGGTGCGGTGACAAGTGGTCCATTTCATTGCTAGATCTTTCAATGCATTCTTTGGCATGCCAGTTGTGGACCCAGATATTTATTTCATGTTTCTTAAGAAGCCCCCATAGCATGACATTCACCACACTTTTCCGAAGAGAATTCAGCTTCCCGATGGGCAAGAGGTAAAAATGACACTCATTCAACACTCTTATTCTCATACTTGACTAAGGATGATAGAGTTTGGGTCTACTTGGTCTGCGCTTTTAATACCCCAAAAGTTTCTTAGATCAAAAATCGAGCGTTGAACCAAAGAAAAGTAGGGAACTTTCCTAGAGTCAAGGATGACAAATGGGAAGATTGGTTTTAGGGAACAATGACCCATTGTGTCCCTCATGGTATGTTCCCAACTAGAATTTCAAGTAAACAAAGACCCTAGCAATGACTAATCGGAAGATCCAACGAGTCATCTGGAGTGGTCATTGAATGGGGTTCAGAAAAGACCCAGATTTGAGTTTGTGATGATGATGGTATATGATGAGTCATTGTTTCAAGTAACAACTCATCATGTCTGGTGGTTGGTTGGAGAATCAAAAGAGTAGCATAATTTTCCCTGGAAACAATGGATGGAGTAATGACATTTTTTTGTACGATGAGTCATCCTGATCGGTCATTAGTTAAAACATTAGTAGAGTACCAAAAAATCTTTAGATACAACAGACGATCCAACGGCCTATGGTATGGCACGATAACCCGATGGTCATTGTAGTCGGCACATGGTTTTTTAATTCAAATTCCCGGGGGGTAGTTTGATAAACTCCCAAACTCCTAACTTCCTAATAACATTGTTTTAAACCCTAAATGGACTTTTTAAAGAGGGTTTAGTCTATTCTAAGTCATTAGACTCCCTCGCATACAAGATAGTGAGATTCCCTTTCAAGATCAAGCTAGAATTCTCCCCAATTCTCTTGGACTTTCAAGGCTTGTTTAGAAATCAGTTTACCCAGGTATGTAGGGATATGAATGAGAGTGTTCTTCCACCCTCATTCCTTTGCCTCTTCTCAAAGTCATGAATCCATGTTTTTAATCAACTAAATTGATTCCTAGGGTTTTGATCCAATTTATGAAACTGTTACACCCCGTAAATTCTAGACATGTAGATGGCCTACTCGCATGTTGGTTAAGAGTTTTTTTAATGCCATACATGTTAGAAAAAGTCCCGGGGAAAGACCGGATAAGAGATCCATCGAACCATCACGGAAGGAGTCGGTGCAGAGCCCCTCCGCGAAGGCAACGTGCCACGGAGGGAGGGCTTCCGCGTTGGCTCCGTGTCACGAAGGCCCTCTCCAGGCCCAAGTATATAAGCCTACAACTTCGGTTTTAATGTTTAATTTCATATAATTTTTCCAGAGAAGTCGAGGGAAACAGAGGGGGACGGAGGTTCTTTGATAATTTACGTCCAATTACGCCGTCAAACACGGTCCATACTCGAATTAATCCTAGATACCGAGGTATTAAGATGCAAGGAGCATTCCTACGGATTTAGTTTCGTGAAATTCGGCCGGCGAATCGTCGTGCTACCGAGATAAGGTAAGTGGAATTGCTCCAAATTAGTGTCAAT